>JAPSES010133255.1:0-15280 GCA_029822895.1 Maxillicosta whitleyi
CTGCTTTCACCCGCTGCCCCCTTCACTTTCAATTTTCTTTATTGGCATAAATCCCTATCTTTAGCCCCGCCTCTTTTGTTCCACTGTAAGAGTTTGCTTTCAGTCTTCCTCTGGAATCCTTTTAAATAAACTTCCAGCTCTGGTGTGAAACAGAACATCTTATTTCTATTCTCACACACAAAATGCTAGGTTTGTTTCCACCAGAAGGGATGAGGTACATAGCATTTTGATCAGATTTCTATTATTCTAAAGACAGCACAAGCATGAAAGTTTCAGTTAAATAGTTATAAAGCATAAAACTGTTTTTTTTTTTTCAGGAAAAATATGCAAAATGTGGACAAATTTGTGCAAATACAAATACTTTTATTATACTCTAGTAGATTTTTCAACTGGTTGCTCTTTATATGAGTATTGATTTTTCTGAAAGCTTTTCACTGTTACTACATTTTACTACAAATATTTCTATACACTAATCCTTAAATTTTCAAAATACGCCCAATAATTTCTTTTCATGCATTCAATAGTTGGACATATACCATCTATTTAATCAAAGTCTGAGACCAGGACAACTAACATCTACTGTAACTTTAGACAGAAACGGCTGCTAAAAATGTACAAATAAATTTTTTTTCTCTCTTTGACAACGTTTCAGAGTTTAGTCTTTTGCACTTTTACTAGAGTAGTTTTAATTTACTAAAGTATTTTACACACACTGTACTTCTGCTTGCAAAAAGAACATGTGAACCTTTGTTACCACTGCGTATGGGTTGGTGGATTAAACATGAACACATGTTTTTTAATAACTCCTGAACTCTTACATCTGCATTTTCCGCACATGGAAGTTCATGTTGTTCATCTGATGTACAGGAAAACCAGCTATAATCATTTAAAAATACCACTACAACCCAGTTCTGCCACCAAAGCTCAAGAGAAGAGATGAAGAGGGGAGACAATCGATAGTTTCACAGTAGTAAAAAATTGACTCATAAGATCTTTCTGCAGATATTGGTCTCAGTTGCACCGATGTGCTTTACATGAGTTGACGTGGCTTTGGTCTTAATTGTGTGAGGGATTTTGGACCCCATTATAACTGCTTGCAATTCTTGTTATCATTTGTATCTGTGTCTAAATGGATCTACCATTATCTTTCTGCTTTTCACACCACAGAAAGTGCAGAAAAAAAGCTTTCAGACAGTGTCTACATGTCCTTCTGTAATCTAATTTCTCTGTATGCAGTGGTTTCTTTATCTCAGTTTGACTCAACTGTCCCCTAGTTTTGAGTTGAAAACGATTTCTCTTTTGTCCCCATGAGGCTTGAGAAAACATCAAGGTCATATTCAGTGTCATGTACTAGCATGAAATGACATCGTCTGTTCACACACCATAGAATTTTTTTTGTAATTCTGCTTGCAACCAGGGTTTATTGTTAGGTACAACTGCCTATTGAAATGATTATGAAGAGGAACTGTCTGACTTTCACCAAGTCAATTCAATTTTGTGTCTGAATGTACTTTAATTGCTTTACGTGATGCATTGGTCCTGCAAAACAATGAAGTGTGCAATATTGTGTAAATTATTATGTTAAAATAAAATATAAAGGGATTTTATATTAGCACCATGCTATCTAGACAGCATTAGACTTCCTCTTAAGGAGAGAATCATAAATATACCATTTTAATACTTCCTCATCCCAGTGTGTCTTATTGGTTTCCCATTCATACTTTTATCCCTCTACCTCCTTTTATATTTGTCATTACTTCTTTAATTACAAAGTCTGAAAAAAATCAAACTTGTTATATTATACCGGAATGTCTTTTCAATACTTTTTAGATTGTTTTCTCGAGGCTAACTTTCGTTTGTAATGAAATAAAAACCCATCAATAACTGTTTCTGTTATACACAAACACCACATAGAAAATGAAAAAAAAAAAAAAAAAAAAAATCCAGGCACCAAAGGGCGGTCATTTAACGCACTGTATTTGAAAAGTGATTTCTACAGCTTTATCTATTGATTGGTTCACTTACAAATCTGACCATGCACACTTGCATCGAATTTAACAGCGATGACCGCACAAGTAAGTGCTGTGCGTACCTCACATTGATTTTTCCGTAGGTGAAATGCATCAAAAAGCAAAAGCATTATGGAAATAACACTCTGTGGGGGAAACAAATGTATGGTTGGCCTTTTGCAATCGATATTTTGTGGCTTTCATTTCAACTCTGGCCAATGCATTTCTATCTCTGGGATTATGTATTGACCCTTTGTGAAGGAGGAGGGTTACACAAACATGGCTAATGAGGTGATATTGATTGTGGCTGCTGTGACAGCTATTAATTAGAGACTGACTGGGAACTGTGGCTATATGCTGAGGTGGGCGGAAAGAAACAGTCTGTTTTGTTCTGGCTGAACTCTTTCCTCTAAACCCACCCACACCTCTGTTAGTCTATTTATTTGAACCGTATCATCTGAAAGTTTAACGCAACTGCAAACTTTGACAGAATAGGAAGGAATAGGGTGCATACAAGATGACTGGATTTGATCAAGAGCAGCATAATACTGTTCTGACACTTGGTTTTTGGAGTCAGCACACATTCATCCATTATGTATGATTATCCATCAGAGGTTGCCGGTTAATGGGCTCCGTTGGCTGCTGTGCAGAGTAGAGAAAGATGGGAAAAACAGAGGAAACAAAGACTGGATTGGGCTGGATGAGTGAACAACAGTGGTGACGACTCTGCCCGAGACTGAGAGCAGCAGCAGTCCAGCATGCCTCATTCACCGACTCTGTGAAGCTAAAGGATGCAACACCGTCTGCACAGACACTACAAAGATCTGACTCATCACCGTCCAGACAGCAGGCAGCACCCCCTCACCCCCTCAACTCTCTCTCTCTCTCTCTCTCTCTCTCACACACACATCCTCTTCACACCCACACACACACATGCACATACACACACAAAACAAGGTTTTCTGTGCTGACTCAATACTGCGACATTAACACATGTGAACAATACTTTTATCAGAAGTTGTTCTGTCTGTTCTGGCACTCAGGGATTTAAAGAAGGAACATCAGGAGCTCGGGGTTCACACACAAAAAAAGAGGCACATGTTATTCCTGTGAGTTCTGCAGTTTCCTGTTGGAAGATTCCCACTCCTACATCTCAGTCAAAAAGTCAGGGCTGTAATGTGTAATAAGATCTGACTAGAGATGGTGAACATTTATTGCCAACATGATTTTACACAGAATGGACTTTAATGTTTATGGATAAAAGGACACATTTATTGGACCTATTAAATCAATTATAAAAATCATCAATATGATGATTGCTAAATTAAATTTTTGAACCCTTGTAAAATAATGTATTTCATGTTTCTGCTTAGCTGCAACTAAGTGCCGTCTCACATTACTGACTCTGTAAAATGTGTTCATGCATTTACACGGATCATGGGGCTAATATGGCAATAAATGTCAACAAAAAGCAATTTATTCCCATTTACTTTAGAAAAATAAATAAAGATTCTCTTCAATTTGACTGTATAATAGCTACAGGAAAAGTGAAATTACAAGAGATCTCATTAAAAAATAACTGTTGAGAAATCAATAATCTGGTTCAATACTGTTGATGATTGTGTTGCTTCTGAATCAAATCATTACATTCTGTGGATGAAACTGTGTGAAACATAGTATCAGTGTTATACAGAAATAATAAACCACAGCTGCCGATTATAATTCAATACAGGTTAAACTTACGTAAGTGTATAGTGTGATGATAGAACTATATCTATTGTTACACATTATTATGCTCCATCATTTCATTTTGTCACAAATCATGCATTTTACCTTATAACATTTTTAGTACTGATGACAGGATTAATAATTAAAAGACTAAATAGATAAGTCGATATGTGCTTTATGTTCTTCCATATCACCAATATTTCTCAATACAGTATGTATGAGTTTAAGAGCTTTACATTTGTCAAGTGTGTAATATATGAAATACACCTTTCCATGTGGTCATTTTATGTGAACTATATATTCACTGAACTGCATTTATGTACAGAAAATGTGTTATATTGTGGTATTATATGAAATAACCTCATGTAATTTTGGTCATATTACCAAAACACTACTGATACAAGGTCACATTACACTATAACCAAAAATGGATCACAGAAGAAGTAGCAGTAAACGCTCATATGGTCCTGTATGTATTTTAACCATTAAAAAGTACAGCTGAATCTTTATATGTCTGCATACCCCAAATCATCGTCTTGCAGGACTCGTCGCTTTCTGTATTTCAGTGGAAATAGCTTCTCTCCAAGGATCACTGAATGACACTTCTTAAGTTGTCACTGGAAGGCTGAGGTGGCCTAGAAAACTGAGCGACGCTGGTGGCTGTCCCCAGAGACCAGCTGTCTCTCCCTCTAGTCACTGCATTTGACAGCTTTGTGTCTAACATCCAGGGGCACAGGCAGGAAGCTGACTGTGACACTGTGTTCAGCTAAACTTAGAGAGGAAAACGACTGCGAACGTCTCAACACAATAACACAATAACCATAATATATAGTTAGATTAGATGCTAATGATAATTTTTACTCAGCTAAAGGGAACAGTTTGATGTTTATTTCTGGTGGTAATCTAACTGAATGTGGGTTCCTGAGACCTCCACATGTCCTTGAGGGGCTTCCCTCGCAGAGTTTAATTTTACTTATGAGAAATGCCACTGTGGACTTCACCTATATTCAGCAAGAGCAAACTGTTACTTAAATATTTTTGCACCATCTTCCCTGGTGATGTTGCACTGGTTGAATCAATTATATGCAAGTCTATGATCCATCTGGAAACAAGACGCCCCCGGATGCCAGACCTTATTTGACAAACGCAGTAACTTCATAAAATAAGTTTTGCAGCCTTAGGAAACGCTTGAATATATGATCGTACCAGATGCATCATGGAAGTGGTTGCTACAGCAACGAGGATCGGAGGGGGGACGGCTGATTCCTGTCGAGCCGTCGAGCATCAAGTGAGTCTATGATTCAGCCTGAGAAACGTGTATAATAACCCTGCAAATGACAGCCGCTGATATGTAATAAAGGTCATACATCAAACAGTATAAGCAGGATGGTATTCACGCATATTCGTGTTTATCTGTCCGCTCCACGCGCTTCTACACAGATAGACGGACACGCACTGGTGTAGATTCCCAGTTGGACTTCACACCAGAGTGAAGAGGGATTTCCCTGAAGCTTACCTGGATGTACAGAGGTTTCCTGAAGAACCCCCATGGAAACAGACCTCTTGCCATGGCAAATGCAGAACATCTCACAGCAGCTGAAGAAATACATTCGGCGTATGCTCCATACGGTTCAGGGCAACGCCTATTAGGCTCCAACTGGAACACGTCCAAGTGTTAAACATCCTTGTGTCGGCAGCTCTGTGGATGTGCGCTTGGATGGTGCAAGGCGGCACACTGGGCTGCTGACTGCGGCGGAGGGAGCCTCATATTGGCCATGGTGACTTCTGGGGCGCTTTGACCAATTACAGCAGGAGGATGGATAACACTTTCTAACCTTCACTGAGTCATTTACACACGCGCGCGCGCGCTCACGCATCGAAGATTTTATCCTATTAAGTTTTCTTTTTGTGTTTGAGATAATTGTCACTCACTACAGTCCTTCCAGATCATAATCACACATGTGAAATAAACTTGAAATTGCATGAAGACCCGGTGCTATTGTGGCAGTTCACAAATGACTTTTTTTTATTATTATTTATTTAACACCGTTTATTATAATATTATTCTGTGTATTTTGCTATTTCTCAGTGAAAATAATTTTTTTCTGGTTGTAAAAGCTCAGGTTAAATATGAAGGTTATTATGTATATCAGAAACAGAGAAACCAGTCGTTTATCAAACTGCATGGGGTTTTCCTGGTGAATAATGTTGTAGAAGATGAGTGTTTCCATGTTCACTAAGGAACCTCTGAACGTCCATGAACCATAAAAAGATGACAAACTGCATTTTAGTTTATCATATAAGACAGTGATTTTACAATTGTTCAATCAGCAGTATAGTGTCTCCACATTTCTGTTTATCATGTGTGCTGTTTACTATCAGTATTTTAGTAAGCCGAACAAGAAAACTGCCTTTTATTCACCTTTTCCTAAACTCAGCAACCAATTGATTAATTGAATAAAAACAGGTTCACAAGCAGAATAGAAATGGGATCAGTCCAAGGGATATCTTTATCTTAATTGCTCAGCCGTTAAAAGGGTTGTGGGGTGCTGAAGCCTACCCCAGTTACCACCAGGAAAAGGTGGGGTACACCCTGGATGAGTGACCACTTCATCAAAGGACAGAAAAGTAAGCATGATAAATGCAATGTATTCTTCCAGTACATAGCCAATCACAGACACAAGGTTGAAAATATTGAGTAAATGCAAAGTGTTCACCCTAATACTGTTTAATATTTGTTTTTTGAACCCCAAACACAAGGCTAAAAGGAATAAAAATGAATCAGCATGGTGACAAAACACCATGTGCTCCAGCCTCTCAGGCATTTTACTTTTTTTTTATTCAAACAAAGAAAACTGTAGGACAAATAAAAAAGACAGAGTATAGATTAAAAATGGGATAAGTTGTGTCAGGCAGAGAAAATAAATAGAATTTTTGCTGTGGAATCTAATTTATTTCAACTGTCAAGAAATAGTCTGGATCCGTTATCCGATGACAAACAGGATTTTTGATGGCGTTGCTCGCAGTCTCACTATGAGACAGATCTCTACAGAGATTTGTTGACTGCAGGACGACAGGGAATAAAAAGCTGTTTTTGGTAACAGAATGTGCTTTGCAGTGGTGGAGTACATGGAACAGGTGTAACCCAATCTGGCACCTCCTCTGCTTGTACTTATGTCAGATGTACTGCTATTTTTTATCTAATAATGTGAAATGTGAAAAAGATGTACTGTGTTCATTTATTGTTGAAAACAGGAATTAATATTCTAGCAAGTCAAATTAATCTTTTTCAATCCATTTCCATAATACAGTTGACATAGAGATGAGGTATTTCTAGGCGTCTTATAAATGAACAGATATGGACGAAGCTGAATCTGCATCTCAAGGGAAAGCACCAATAAAAGGTAATGGGTTCTCAGTTATGAAGCACATTAATATGTTCAGCACATGCATTATCATCCATCAAAAGAGACAACAGTGTCTTTATCTCTGTGTTGGTCTAAATTTCTGTCATTGTATTTTGTGACAAAGTATTGCCAAGCGTGAAAAGTAGTGGAGGATAGTTTTAAGAGCCTAGAGGATAAAAACTGGATGCAGATAAGGTGTTTCCTGTGATTATGTAAGGCAGATTACCTTGAGGCACTTTGAGTGGGCTGATAAAAAAAATTCTATTTCCATATAAGAACAAACAAGCAACAACCTTGCAGTTGCAGAGATGAAGGCAGTGTCCTCATGGGAGTGAAGGCGGAGGCAGATTGACACAACTTCAATAATAACATAAATAAAATGAATGCTTCCTCCACAAAAAGTAGTGTCTTAAATTTCCCATCTGCATAGATTGTAGATCTCAAACCTTTATTCAATCAGTTGTTAACCACAATAATCCCTGTCTAGCCCTACAGCCCACACCTGCCCACTGTCACTTTATTAACATCCAGTCAAACCCAATTTGTTGCCTGGTGAACAAATTTACTGGACAGAACCAACAAGGTTAAACATGCCTGTAGCATACTGGGTTTTTTGACAAAATTAAGCCTGTTTGTTTGCCATCCTTAACAGCGATAGGTGCAATCCACTGAAAACGTAAGTTAATATTTACATTTTTCTTTTTCTTTTCTACAGCTCTACATGTAAATATGATTTATGAGGTTTGCTTCATGAAATATTCTTTGCTTGGAGGCAGCAGACAAACAGACTGTTGTTAGTCTGTCCCCTTATGGTGAGAATATGTATTACTGTTATCGAACCAAGGACAGAAATGTTTTACAGAAAACTTTTTACTTTTATATTAGGATTCTGACACTATTGTGCCTTCCTGTGTTAGGTAATTATTAAGTCTTTATAAAGAACGGATGTATGCATTTGTAACCCCTTTTTAAGCATCTCTAGTGAAAACAAATGAATGTGTTGTTGCACATAAAGCCTGGGGAAGTGAAGAGACACAGTATTATTAATGGACCGTCGTGTTGCTTCTTTTCTTAAAATGCTGCTGTGATCAAAATCTGTGAAATCCTCCACTTAGGTTTTGTAATGGGAAATAGATTCTTCATCAGAAACGTTTACGCAAAACTATTCCTGATGAACACTAAATGGGTTAAAAACAAACAAACATGGCAGACCTACTAAAAGTAGAGGAGTCATTTCCTGATCATCACTGTGGGAGACACGGGTGGATGGAATGATACAGTGATCTGTAGTCAGATGTAGATTAACTTACTACATTTACAGTTTTTCCTGAAAGGCTGTATGTATTGCATATGCAAAGACAGATTTATTCGTAGAACAGCGTTTTTAGAAATATGTTGCTCTCATTGAAAATTATGCAGCAGATGGTGTGTTTTGCTCTGAGGCTGTTTTATGTAAATGTGATGACTAATGTTTTCAGGAGAAGCTCCTCAAATGAAGATCTGCAGCATTATTTAGACTGACCTATGTACCATGCACTTTATTGTGATGTAATAGATTTTGCAAATCACATCTTGATACAGCCCCAATACCACAGGAACAGCAAAAAGGATGACATACAAAAACAACACACTACATAGACAAATGTATACACACATTGAAATCAGGTGTTTCATTGCAACAACAGGGGACGAGGCCTAGAAAACAATAATGACAAATGTTGTAATGGTTCAATGGTTAATTTTGTTTACTTTGCCATCTAGAGTACAGTTTTTCTGCTTTATTTTGTTCATTGTTTTAAATGTCAAATTCTCAGTTTCTGGCCATAAACAATCCTTTCACTGTCTAGTATTGTCAATTTTCACTCAGGAGGAAAATTAAGCCTTTAAAGTATTGATAATGACGTTGATAAAATATTGTTTGGACATTTATCATGATAATTAATTCATAACTTATATTAATATGTTTATTATGATAATATTTCACCTCAATGGTAATGGGAAATCCTACAAACTGTAGATAAGATGTGTACTGACATGTGTGTGTGTGTGTGTGTGTGTGTGTGTGTGTGTGTGTGTGTGTGTGTGTGTGTGTGTGTGTGTTATTTGACAAATTGTTATGTTGGTGTATCTTGTCAGCTACATTTAATTCTTAAGACATGATGCACAATTCCTTTATTAGTATATGTAACAACAAGCCATGCAATTATTAAAATGACTTGTAATATGAAATCTGTCTGTCTGTCTAAATAAACTTATATAAACTATATATAAAATTTCCTTCTTGTAAATAGGTAGGCATAAATAAGCTGCTGCTTCAGCCTACGCCTTTATGCCCACGTTTAATATAGAAATCCAAACCATATCCATGTATATATCATTTTCTGTTAAATGGACAAATGCATTACTACTACTACTACTACTACTACTTCTACTACTATTACTACCTGTATTAATATCCCATATTTTCCAATAAAAACCCCTATTGTATATAAGAGCTTTCATTTTTTAATCATTTATTCTGTATTATGGTAGTTATCACATTCATTCAAGTTTAATTTTAATTAACTATGACATGCATTGATGTTGAGTTTCAGTTTGGAAAATAGCCTCATAGATTTTGTTTTTTCCTCAGTTGGTCACCTGATTTTCACCTGGAGATTAGATTCAGTTCCTGTGGGCTGTGTTTTCTGAAACTGGTGACCATTTGGGGCTCCACATTCACCTTCAGCACAAACCACATCACGCACAGCACAGGACACGCTGTAGCAGCCACGTGGTCAGGCTTGTGAACAATGAGCTACTGGATCAGGGTCATTGTGTTCAACAACAATACTGTACATGTTTTATTTTTGTCACATGCATGCAGAGACTTGCAGAAACACAGCAGTATTATTTTAAATCAGTGTATCGAATGTATTCATTCACACTGAAACACAGTAACTATTTGTAAAGTTGATCCTCAGACTGAATTACCCTTAAGGTAGAGGTGTTTTTCCCTGATGATACTGAAACACACTCTTCTTGGCAAAAAATATGAGTGTAGCCTAAAGTGTAAGCAAAAGTGCAAGTGTAACTAAGTGTAAGCAAAACACTGAAAAAACTTATTAACTAATAATTACAGTCAACAAGGTAGGTTGGTGTGCTCAGATGGTTTTTGTACATTATGTAGCAGTTTCAAAAGACTGAGCTTTAGATTTCTTTCTTTCTTTTTTAAAATAAAAGATATTCTGTTTGCGTTTCAGCATGTGACCAGCCTGAAGGAACAAAGAGGAGACAAACAGTGATAGTCTGCACAGTGGGAACAAGAAAAGAAGCCACAGAAAGCCCAGGAGGTGAATGACCTTCATGAAGGGACATGTTAATAATAGCACGGGAAGTCAAAAACTTAGAGCATAGCCCCCAACGCAAACCACTCATTAAAGCAGAATCTAAATTACCTAATTACTGCAAATAATACAGACCAATTAAGCTGTATATTTCATAAGATATGCATCCACTTTGGGTGCAACAGACAAAAGCTGGGCTGAAGGAAGTGAAAACACAGGCTTTATTGTGTTTTATAGCAATGCCGGAGACTAAATTCTCATCAACCCAAATGGAGCACTGTGTCTCATTTAATGATACTTATAGACTCCTACCAAGCATTTTCCCCCTGGTCCACCTCATCAGTCACCAAAAACATTGCATGGCCACCAGAGGCACGGAAGCAAGAAACAGACAGGAGTGTTTTGAAGTGCGATACCACTCCTGAAATTCAGATAAGATTATCAGTTGATGAAAGGTTTCGACTGTGCTTTTTCTGGGTTTTTTTTGTTTTTTTTAAATGCTTTTATCATTGTAAACTTAACTCAATGTTAAGTAATTATGTGACTGTATCGCTGCTGTCTTGGCTATAGTTCTCCCTTGAAAAAGTGATCCCCCATGTCAATGGAAGAAAATACCTGATTTTCTCTGAAAAATGCAGAGAATAATATAACAAATGGTGAAAAATTGCTTTGGTGAGATTTAATGTAGAGGAAAAAGATTTTGAGGTCCCTACAAAAAAAAATAATGGCTGATATGAAACATTGTAAATAAAGAATGTTGAAATAAGGATTATTTTTCTAATAAATGTTTTTAAACTGAGCTGTGAAAGTGAAAGTCCTAAAAACACAACTACTATACAGGAATGTCTGAACGTTTTTCTGGTTTCAAAATGAAAATATTGTTGAATGAAATGTGTTCTTATCCAATACTTGGACTACCTACATATGTGTGTTCAACTATTATGTTTACATTTAGTGAAAACAACCAATATTTTTTAAGTGACCTCTTTGTTGTAACCACTAGCTAATCAGATTTGAGTTTTGGTGTAATTGTATTACATATCTGCATTAATTGTACATTCCTACACTGTACAAAAAACATTGATAGATACTGGGATTCATCCTCATGTACAAGACTTTACCACTAAAATGAAATGTAAAATGTTAGTGTGATTTTATCAGTTTATATTCAATGCCCTGTTGGATTGAGAGCATGAAACTGTGAGAAAGAATCTTTTTTGCAGTCAAGCACATCATGTCTCTTTATGTTAAACTGTGAATAATTGGTTTAATCCAACCGTTAGGCTTCAGGAAACAGCAATGAAAGTGATCGTCACAGCAATAAGAAGTAGAAATAAACACAACTATGGAAAAGTTCATTTTCCATTTGCTTTTGGAGAGATTTTTCAGACTGTTTTGTGAGTATTTATATTGTAATCTAACACTGTCTTGGTGTGAGAGGAGATCAAATTCCTTTTTCTTTCTTTTATTTTGAGCCTGTATCACCAGCTCTCAAAGACACAAGCTTAAAAGTTCCTTCTTCTGGTTTTAGTCACAGATAAGTTTAAGTGTAAAAATGATCTTTTTGCTCAAGGGCTTTGTTACCAGTCTTATGACTCTCCAGTTGTAATGCTGTGTACTGAGGGATGGCTGTTTTCAGATGACTTCCAGACATGTGCTGGGGTTGCGGTCTATAAAAGACAAATATCAGCAGCAGAGCACTTCATTAGAAAAGCACAGAAAGCTTCTTGGAGGATTCTAGTGAGGATTACTACTCTGGAGACATCATTCTTCCGTCGTTGGTTTGACTGAGGTCGACACAGTCCTGAAGCACATCGCTCATTTGTTGAGTGATTGTAGTCTTTTTTTAATTTCAGCTTGTGCTGTTCACATTTTCAGTATCCAACATGAGCAGGTTTCATGGTGAGCTGACTCAGAGGGAGCAGGAGTTACTGAAAATTCGTCGAGACAGTGATACTAAGGCTACTGAACTCATCAAGATGGAGAAGATGCTCCAGCAGACCAAAAATTTGTTGGACAAGAAGACCGAGTCTAGCTCAGAGAGTAAGGGCGCCCAGGAGATCATGGGTCTGTATCACAAACTGTTTCATATCATTAAACCTGTGTCATAAAGCTGCTGTTGCTGGTGTTTGTGACTTGTGATTGTGTTTTCTGATTACTCACTGCAGTCGAGGACTTAGAGGAGAAGGTTCGCTCCAGTAGGCGGTACAGGAGGAACTCCCTCCATCACACACAGATGTTAGAGAGCCAGATGAAAACAGTGAAAGGTGAGCTGGTGGGCACACTGGACCACCTCCAGGAGCTGAGAAACGTCCTGCGCCGTTCTCAGCAGAAAGCAGAAGAACGCAAAGCTGCGATGGAGAAGCTGGCGGCCGGACTCAGGTGAACCACCTTCTCTGCAGCTGCTTTTGATGCAGTTCAGGTCTTGACCTGTTCAACAACGCTTTCATTTAACCTGTCATCCTCCACCCTGTCAACAAGTCCATACAGACATTAACGTCTAACAAGGCCGTACCCATTCTCTGGAAGAAGATGAAAAAGACTTGAGCTGCTGCGTTGCTCCTCACTCAGAGGCAACGACTTTTCATTGTTTATCACCTGAAAACTACACAACAGACTTTATCTTATTGGTTTATCTTAAGGCAAATTATTATAACATGTTTTGTTTGTTTGTTTGCGTCACTGTTTTTAATGTTTGTTTATGATAAATGAATGAAATTCTGTTTTTTGGGAATAAATGACTGAGTTCGAAACTTCAGTTATGATATGCACAATCCATATTTCTGTGACATTATGAGGTCACAAATAGAGGAATCTCTGATTAATGTCTCCCCTGAGTAGTTTTTGACCTTCACATATCAGTTTATGAACACCATATGTTTTCTGAAATGCTATAGAATTGCTTTTTTTTTTTTTTTTTTTAAATTTCATTCACTTTCCATGATTACAGAGCATACACTCCAAAGCAAGTCCTATAGTTGTAGAAAAGATTATAATATTAACAAATTACAACTCATTTTGGATTTTTTTTTTTTTTCTTAAATGGCTGAAAAAAGCTCTATGTATGTGAATGTATGTATCGACAGAAATGACGTGGCTTAGTTTGTTTTTATGCCTTTGTCTGATTAGCATAAGTAAAATGTGTTTTGTGTAATCTGAGAAATAATCAGAATAATCATAGTGATAATCAGTATAATCACAATCTATATTCCAGATAACTAACATTTCCATTTGTTTTCCTCTGCATGTATTTTCTCTAGAGGACAGGAAAGTGTCTTCAGTGCTGCACAGATGCATTCAGTATTTTGACTCCCTCTGGGATAAATAAGCTGTTGTCTGCGGTGAGTCATCTGAAAGCTTCATTTGTACCTTCCCTGTGGCTCAGATGTGATCCAACTTAACTTAGCACAGTTTGCTTCACACAGTGTCACATGCTGGGAGAAACAGGGGGATTTATTCACTGAAACTGACCTAGAAACTGGACTGTAATAATACAAGGCAAAGTCATACTGTTCAATAATTACACATACACTCTTGGGTCTGCTATTCCTGTCTGTTTTTCATATCTACCAATTGAAATGTATTAAGGCAAGTGATGAGAATAATTGTGAATATCTTATATTATTTCCTGTATGTATCAACAGTGTCACCTTCCTCTGTGTGTGATGCCAAAGTATGAACCTAATGTTGATTTGTTATCATTTGAGAAAGAATAATAAAAAAA
Source organism: Maxillicosta whitleyi (assembly GCA_029822895.1). NCBI lineage: Eukaryota > Metazoa > Chordata > Actinopteri > Perciformes > Neosebastidae > Maxillicosta > Maxillicosta whitleyi. Next base: position 14,195 of record JAPSES010133255.1, read on the forward strand.
AAGAATATATTATTCCATTTAGATTTCCTTCTAGAATTATAGGCATCCCATTTGTGGAAGTTTGTTTTGTCTTTTCCTCTAGGGGGCAGTAGAGACCTCTCTCTGAGGATGCTGGTAAAGTCGCCTCTATTAAGCTTCCATATGTTTTTATGAGTATTTGTGCTTTTAGGGGAAAACACAACATATATAATAATATATAATACACAACTACTGCAACTGTGTTTATAATACAGGATGTTTGTCACTACTATTCAGGCTTAAGTAGAATGATGAGTATGTACAGTTCTGTGCAAAAGTCCTAGTCCAACATTAGGTTTGTTTATTAGACTGAACTTCACTCTTTTCCTACTGCCGGCCACGCCTTTTGTCAGCACTGTTCTGATTGGTTCTTCTCTGTCAGGTGGTCCTTTAAAGATGTCACTACATGTGATGCCTGTGATCTGTCTGGTCCTGCTTCAATCTGTTTAAGCTCATGTTCATCATTGACCTCTGTAGCTCCTCCCTCTGTGAAGATCTGATCTAGAAGGATCTTTGGTTTTTCTTCTTTGGTGGCGATTCCTTCAGACACACATTGAAACCTCTGCTTTGGTTTAGACTTCAGGTTATGTTGACATGCACCAACATTTTCTAAATGAGTAGAAAGACCAGACAGAAATGAAATCCAACCCCAGCAGTCCTATGACCTCCAGTGCCTTAAAGCACCCGACAGATCTCAGCCAGTGGTTTCCGTTCCAGTTTAAAGGTTCCGCATATGCATGATGTAACAAATTCCGTTTATTTATTTGGATGCAACTTTCACCAATATTAATAAATCATAAAAGTATAAATGTGCCGTTCAGTGTCCCAGTGTTACAGAAGGCAATAGTAAAACCAGTCTCAGGTTTTTGGACAAAATAGGTAGTGCCAACTGGTGATACTCAGATGGAGTAATCCTGTTGTTAGAGCAGTGGTGTGCACAGGCATTTTGGGGGGCAGGTGCTCAGAGGGGGAAGGGGGGGCACTTTTTCGCGTGCGTGTACAGGCGCGGATTGACTGTCTGGATTTTAATGCTGTTTGACCGACACTCAATGCCCTCAAGCGGCCCAT
>JAPSES010133264.1:0-15278 GCA_029822895.1 Maxillicosta whitleyi
AAATCAAACGGTCGCGGGGCCTGATGGAAAAGGCACCCTGCCTTTTCCATCAGGGCCCTTCGACTTTGGAACAGCCTGCCCGAGGAGATAAGGCTGTGGAATCAGTGACATCTTTTAAATCACTTCTTAAAACACATTTTTATAGACTCGCTTTAATGTGATGTTTTCACCTCTGAATGTTGAATATTTAATCTTATCCTATTTTAACTGTTTATTAATACATATTGTATTGTGTTGTTCCTGTTTTTGTACGTTTGTTCTTTTTTACTATGTATATAAAGCACTTTGTAAACCCAGTTTTTAAATGTGTTATATAAATATAATTATTATTATTGTCCAAGAGACTTAATCAACCCCCCCCAGATTTAAATGAGTGATATTTTGCTTTTTTAAATGGAATTATGCATTTTCAAACACTTCCCTGTGGTCTACATAAACTCTATATGCTCTGCTTGGGTCTGAATTCTTCATTAATTTGAAGTTTGGACAAATTTTCAGTTTTTACTACAACTGATAAATGTTTATGTCGTACTCTGAGAAATGTTGAAAGTCTTGACCTTATATGTGCAAATGTTGTGAAATAACTAGTTAAAAACACAATAAATTATACAGGAATTAAAACAGGTTGTAGAAATCCACACATTTTTTTTTTTTTTTTTTGACAAAAATGAATCTAAAGATAGTTTTGCAGCATCTGGATGGTTCAAATTCAAACTGTGTGAACTATTAGGGTCCAAATACACAAATAAATGAACCAAAGACTAATAAACATAGATAAATATGAGTGTTTAAGTGTCTGTAGCCTTAGAATAATCATGTATTGCAAATGAATAAATAATAAAACTGATTGAACTGCAGTTTAACCAAAAATAATTATGTGTGAAAATACAAAAGTTAATATGTTGGGCTGTCATCCAGGTCTGTGAACTCTACTGTCTTGATGGTACTGATGTTCCCTCATTTGTTGGTTTCATATTGATGGAAAGTCCTGTCACAAAGGTCTGTCCAATTCTCCCATAGGTGCTCAGAGGGTCAGAGCGTATCTTTGTAATCATAATCACATTCATCAAACCATCCGGTAAAACCCCTGGTGGTGCACGAATATGAACACCGTCATCCTTTTCAGATTTTCCTACGTATTTTCTTGTGGTGCTGGCCCAGGGTCTCCATTTTACAAAGGCTTAAATCAGGGGTCTCAAACATGTGGCCCAGGGGATGAATTTGCAAAGTGTAAAAAGTCCAGTCAAGGCTGTTGAAGTAATTTTAGTTCCACATACAGACCAATATGATCTACAGTAAAATAATAACAGAATAATTTCCCCAAAAAATTACTATATTTTCTTCTCGATTTAATGTGAAAAAAATTATATTACATTATGTTTAGAAATATTGACAACTTCCCATTTTTGTCCTTGTTTTAGTGCAAAACATAACATTAAATTATGAAAATATTTACATTTACAAAATATCCTGTAACAATAAAATGTGAAAAAAAAGAGAAATGTCTAAAGAAACACTGTTATTAAGTGTGTTCTTAGATCCGATCCATAATGAACATGTATAAATAATAAGTTGAAGCATATTATTGTTAAAATTGCACTTAATTTTCACGAGAAATGTCCATTTTTTTCAGGTTATTCATATCTTTTTTGTTTGGGTAGCTTATAAATGTGTGTATTTTCATAATTTAATGAGCTTGTCTTCACTAAAACAAAGACAGATTTTGAGTTGTCATTATTTATACATTATTACGCAATTATTTTATGTTATTTTACTGTTCCAGCCCCCTTGAGATCAAATTGGGTTGAATGTGGCCCTGGAAGAAAATGAGTTTGAGACCCCTGGCTTAAATGATACCTGGATCCCACTCTCCCTCTTTTCTTTTTCCACCATTATTTACCTTCCCACTATATTATCTTATCTGACTTAAATCAGTTAAGAACGTACAATTGAGAAGTCAATGAGGAGGGATGAGCTAGTCTTCAGTTGCCCTTACATGTGTTTATTTGTACAGATACAGGTTAAACACATGGAGATTCACCCGGGTTGCATCTGACTTTGCCGTGTGCCCACCAAAAACAGGGGGGTGTAAATGACCCAACCCATTATTCCTCTATTCTGGAGACGTGTCCGTCAGCTTTCTGCTTAACCTGCATTCCTTGCCGTTATTTACGACCAGCCCTCCTTCACATCTGGCCAAAACACCCAGATCCCATTCAGCCGTGTAGTCTACTTATTAGTTAATTAACTGAATCATGGCACCTAAGTACAGAACTGTCTTAACTTCATGTCATCCAATCGTCTCAAAGGCGAGGAGCAGGCCCCAGTTCCTGTCATAAATAACGAACTGAAGGACAGACTTACAGCTTGGCCTGGTTACATCACTAATGAGGCTGCAGTTGCATTTGTCTACATCTGTACCTTAATTTCCTATAATTTTGCATTAAAAAAAAATTCCACAACACTATTTGTGTTGGACTAGTATCACTGGTGGACCTCTGGTAATGTGTGATAACTGTGGGGGTCAAATGTGATTTTAATCCTTTGTGATTTTTCCAGATCTGTAAATATTATAGAAAAAAAACCCAGAGTTTTAGCAAACATGGAGGCCCTACGATATTACCCCCCTACAAAATGACAACTCTGATTTGGAATTTGCAGCATTTTTTGTTTTCTCTGTGCAGTTGCTCACCTTATTATCTGGTTAAAGACTTTGGAGGTGATGCAGATGATGATCAATGGAAATTTAAATTCAGAAGGCTCATGTCATATGATATTACTATTATCACTAGTACTGTCAAACAAGTCAAGTTTTTAATCAGATTAATTACAGGGTTGCTGTGGATTGATTAATCCACAAAATGTCCACAGATTAAATATCATTAATTTTTAATCTAAATGAATCACATTTCATTTTGCATGAACAAACAGACTCAATAAATAAGTGCTAGCAGGATCCCAGACTAATGTATGCTTTGTGTTAATGTTATATTTGAAACGGGAAGTGCTTTGGTGAAAAGAAACCTCCATCCTGCAGAGTGTGTATAATAATTTATGTCAGTCGACTGTTCCATCTTGTCTTTTTTTTTTTTTTTTTTTTCCCCTTATATATCCATCCAGAGGGCCTTATCTATTGCTTCTGTGATAGTAACTCTACTTGGTCAAACTGCCTCAGATGCACTGGCAGACGTTCAGAGTCATTCTGTGCTGCAGATGGGGTAATTGTGTTAAAGTTTTGGATCAGATTAATCACGATGATGGATTAATCTGATTAATTTTGATAACGGTAATAAAAACTTATCTTAAATCCTTCAGAAACTCTCAAAAGATGGTGAGATGGATGACATGTATGACAGCTGCTGTAAAGAGGATTCTTCTGTCTTTGGTGAGCGTTGACATTATGACATGAGAATAATGGGGGACTACATTTGAGTACAAAACACACTTTTTTTATCCTCTGTCATGGGTTTATTTTTGTCATTTTTTGTTTGTCTTTTTCAAGTTGATTTTGTGACTGTCGTTTTGATTTGTTTGTACTCATTAACAGTATGTCTTGGTTTTGTAGACTGAAAAAGTCACGTTAAAACAAATAAATAAATAAATTATAAAAACTGTTGTGTTGGTGGAGGGGATGGGGGGGGGTAACATCCAAATCATTAGGGGTTCCCCAGGTATAATAGTTATTAACCCTTTCTGTGCTTGAGGTTTTTGGTCAAAAATATATAAAATTTTGATATCGACAATTCAAAACTTTATCAACGTACTGAAGTGACTGAGGACCACACCTTTCAAGCCTGATTTTATTCTTTTCACTTCGAACAGAAATATGCCTTGAAGTAGTGCTTGGATTGAAGAAACACATATTTGCCATTTATCGATGAGAGGTGGTAACAAAATGTTGCATTCTATCCGGAGCTATGGTCAGTTTCATCCAGTTCTGTTTCTTGTCACAGAATTGTGTCTTTGATGCTGAAAGGGTTAATTGCTCATAAGTTTGGAGAATTATTATATATCTGTACATAAAATTTGGAAGCTCTAGAACAGATAAAACCATCCAGGCACCAAAGACATGGTGAAGATTTTTCAGCATTAATTTGGTGAAGTCCTGCACTTTAGTCTCATAAGGACATCTGTCTGTCATATCATCCAGATAATTTAGTGCATTATATTTGCATGTGTCATACACATGTTGGTAACATGTGTGTGCACGCAGCATGTGACAATGTGTTCTTTTTGAAGTCTCCTCTGATAAAAGGTGTTTTTAGTGTGTAATGACAAGATTACTGAGCTGGGGCACAGCAGGAAGTTGAAAGACAGAAAGAGGAAAGTGAGGGAGACACAGACAGATCTAGTGAGAGAGCAGGAGGATGCTAGTTGAAGAGAGATGAAAGACAAAGTGGAGAAAAACTGGAAGTGCTAAGAGCAGATAGAGTAGAGGAGATGCTCGAATAGAGTGCGGAGGAAACCGAGAGCAAGAGATGTAGAGAATCAGCAGGTAGAGAGGTCGAACCTAAAGTGCTCTAATAAAAGAAACAGTAATTAGGAGATAAATAGAGAGAGAATTCAGAGACAGAGGAGGGTGGGATGGAGGTTAGAAGACACAACAGATGCTGTCGCTGGATAGATCAGATTCAGTGGGGATTATTAGCCTTGGTGGATTGTTGTATACAAACAAAACAAAGTTAACAGATGAGAGAAAGCACTGAGGTTTAGTAGGCCACATACACTGGTGTGATTGACAGATTTATACCATAACATGAAAACACCATAATGCCACACAAAGAATGTGTAAACCATCAAATGAATGCATGTTTGAAGAGCAGTATTATAGATAAAACTGTTCAAATATCAGCTAAAAAGCCAGATCTGACTATTTCTAGCTGATTTATGCCTTTATGATGAATAATTTTACCCTAAAGGTAACCTCATATATTCATTTTTATAGTTTTAGAGTCTACATTCAGGACTAGTATGATATAGAATATCATGACCATAACAGTTGGGTTCATCATAGAACTCAAATTAACACATACTCATACCTGCATCTACACATGAGGCAAGCAAGGCCAATTGCATTCCTCGGTGTAAAACTCTCTCTCTCTCTCACACTCACACACACACATACACACAGTGAGGGAGGCTTATTAAATGCCTTCATATCAAAAGCATACAGCTCTCACACTTCAAAGAGGAGCCTAGACCTGAGGCACACAAAGCATCACAACCCGGTACTCACTATCTCTGCTAATACACACATACAGAGACACACAAACACACACACATATGTGTCTGAGGACAGCCTATAAAACTTTTGTTGCTATCCTAATGTTGACCCTTACATACCAAAACCAAAGATGAATCAAAATTACAGACATTTCGTCACTAAATATTCATGCTACATGTTTTTGTTAAGGGATGCACGGTGCTTTAAGCTCATGTATCTATTCAACACAGCTGTATACAACTCCTCTTCATATATGCTTAATAGCTTCTGACACATAGAAAAGAAGAGGACAGAGTCTCTCATTCACCTCAATGATTTGCTCTATTTGCTAAAGGAACACTGCATATTACTGACAGGTCAAAGCACACAGCACTTTGGCCACAAGAGAACAGATAAGAGTAATGTTTTGCTTTAGCTCTCCACTGCAGACTGACCATATGGTGTGCCGTGGTGCTGTGAATTTACTACAGTGTATTGCATCATGATGATGAGATGTGATATCAAGGCTATTACCAAAATACATCTGAAAAGTATTCTGGCTGCTTATTATGGCGGTCCACATCAGGCATAAACAAACTCCAGAGAAATAGGCTGCGCAAAAATCAGGGACTAAAACAGAAATAGGTGCAGAGCAGCATGTCTTCTTGTCTGAAACTCACCTTAGGTCCATTTTCATTCGCTCACAAAATGACATATGCAAACATAAAATATACCACTGTTGGTGATGGGCTGCGACAGTGAAAGATTGGTTAGGTTAAGCCATGAAAACAACTTGGTTATATAGTAAGATAAAAGCCTAAGATAAGAAAGTTATATGTTGACTGGTCACTGTAATAAACACACAATTTACCATTTGGATCAGGGAATATGGTTAAAGAAAGGGAAAAAAAAAGAAGCAAAAATGTCTGTAAGTAGAATATAAACACAGGCCTGGCACTGAAGACAAAAACCTTGTATTTTATGTAACCACTGTGTAATAACAACAGTTTTGTGTATTCATGTTCATTTAAGGGAGCTTTTATTTTGGTAAATTTTATTTATATAGTGGGTGGTGGTGCAGTAGATAGAATGGGTTTGCTCTCCTCATGTCTTCTCTCCTGGTATTCTGGATTATTCCCACCATCCAAAGACATGCACTGATGGGTTAATCAGTTATATATATATATATATATATACATTTTCTTTCCAGTGGATGATGGATGAAAAAAAAAAAAAAAAAAACGAAATCACACCATCCAGACATGCACTGATTGGTTAATCAGTTCATCTAAATTGCTCATAGGTGTGAATGTGAGAGTGATTGTTTGTCTCTATATGTCAGTCCTGATGACATGTCCAGGGTGTATTCTTCACCTATAAATAGCTGGGATAAGCTCAACAGCCCCCCCCCCCAACCCGAGTGAGGATAAAGAAGTTCGGATGATAAACGCATATTTATATAGTGTGAACTCAAAAGACGAGTGTTCCTGCTTAAGTGTTAAAATGCAGTAAAAGAATGAAACAGAGGTGTTTAACTTCCTTCATATGACTGTCTGGCACATCTATTTCTCGGTTTGACTACTTATTTATTTCATCAGGTGTGTGTGCTCCTTTTTATCTTACAAAATTGTTTTATGAAATACTAACATTTTTAGTCATGGCTGGAACATATTTCTCAAATTGGACATTGTCATTGTTACTACAGAGTCTGAAGGACATGATGTTTATTTTATTCAACAGTCTTACTTATTTTATTGCTACATTTATTTAACACAAAAAAAACAACCAAAAAATGTACTGATATAAAGTGTTAAATAACAATAATATAATATAATAATAATTCATGTTAAATACAGTTCATGGTCACCCATTTGCATGTTCAGAGGTTTCGTAGTTACCATGGAAACACTGCCATCTACTACAATGTCGATTCACCAGTAAAACCTATGGAGTTAGATAAATCGCAGTGGATGGAGACACTTGACAATGTGATAAAAGCTGTAGCTCACTCAGTTTGTACACTATGTGGTTGTGGAAAACTAAAAGTCTTTGAGAAGTTGCTGTACTGAAGATGATGTGTTTTATGCATCAAAATCAGGACAACTTCTGCTTGTTTTATTCCTCACTATTCACAAGTACAACTGAGGTAGTAGCAACACTGTCAACCCACACAGGCTACAACTGTATTAAAATTTATATGGTTGAGATGCAGAAGACGTATACTAAAGCACACTTTTAACAATCAGAGCAGGATTTAATTGTGTCAGTACTGCATATTCCACATAAAAATGTATAAAGATCTCCATTTTACAGGTGAAAACAGCTCACTACTTCCTGTTTTCCTTCCTACCTAAATGCTGATGAATTGTCAACTGTATGTCTGCACATCTGACCTTCAGTGTGTTAAACCCTGTTCATGTTCACATAGGTCAAACTCAAGTTGTTTTATCTCTGTTTTCCGAATCACCAGATTCATTTAGAAATAGTCCCAAATGGGGCAGGCCAATTGTGGTAGCTGGTGAATAACTGTTATTTTTGAGTGAGTCTGGTTGGGTTGAAGAGCACTTCACATCCTTATCAGAAAGGACTGGGTAATAAAACAGTATTGATTTTTTTTCTTTTCCCATAGCAACGCACTGCAAAAACCAAACTAACACTTTGTGAATTTGCAAGTGCCTTGTGCTTCGCTGTGCTGCAGATGTTCCTGATCAACTTCTATCACACACTTCCACATCAATCGCTCCTCACACCCTCTCGGCTGTTTCCGACTATGTAACACCAGGCGATAGGAGTGAAATTGCCAGGGCTGCTGAGTAAATTCAGACCCCAGACTTGATTCAAACAGAACAGACTGCAGTGTTACGAGCAGTACAACAGGCTGTATTGCTAACATATTAGAAAAGTGGATCTTGGCAGCAAGGAGGTGGGTTGGCACAGACGACGAAGCAGGACGGTCACTGGGAAAGCCTGGAGGGAGGGTAGGAGCAGAGGAATGACCGGTGGGTGAGTTACTGTGTGGTTATTTACAGAGAGAGGCGAAGGATCCAGGAAAGGCAACAACGCTGCAGGGAGGTTTGACAGTGATGATCAGGTGAGTAGCAAGAGAGTGCACAGGGTAATTTTAAGGTTTATTTCACTGAAATTAAACAGTTGTGTTTACTGCAGCCAGGACAGTGGATGGGGCAGGGGGTTGCACACTCCTAACCACACTGGAAGAAGCTGGTGTAGGGGAAGGTGCTGGCGACGGTGAATAAGAATCCCTTTCCCCAACTCTGCGGAAAGGTCTCCTCTTGAAACTTGTCCCCTAATTCCAGGTTGGGTCGATGGTTGTCCACACCACATATGCGTTGAAGGCAGACACATCAAGGAATCTGCCATTCACAAATTTCCATGATTCACATAAATAAAAAGATGATAAAATGCATGATGACTTTACAACTCACAATGACTTTACATTACCTTATCAAGGCAGTCAACACCTCCTTTGTTCTTGTTGTTGTCATGGATCGTCACCTCTGTGGTGCTGACAGCAGCATCTTTGTGAAGAGTGCTCATCAAGATCACATTTCTATTCTTTTTGGGAACATACGACACAAGTGTCTGTGTGTGTGTGTGTCGGTTAATTTGGATGAGAGTGCCTCTCTTCCTCTGGTCAACACCAGTGCGGGGGGAAGATCAGGCTTGTTCTTCATCAGTGTCCCAACCATGGTGAGCTTTCTTTTCAGCAGCTCCTGACCAAGAGCATATGATGTAAAGACATTTTCACATGTGATATTGTGCCCTTGGAGACTGGTTGTCATGTCCAGCACAACACGCATGCCTTGATTTTTTTCTGCCCTTCCAGTACTGGGTTTCCCCATGTATATATGCATATTACAGGTATAGCTGCTCCTGGCATCACATGCTGCCCAGAGCTTTACTCCATATTTGCGTGGTTTGCTTGGAATGTACACCCTGAAGGAACAGCGACCTCTGAAAGGAACCAGGTGCTCATCAACTGTAACCTCAGGGCCTGGATTGTATATAAATGGTAGGCATTCCACCCACCTGTCCCACATGTATCCTGATGGCAGCCAGTTTGTCATTTCACCAGCAGACAGATCGTGTATCTCTGTCTCTCTCAAATCGAATGATTCTTGACAGGACGTGAAACTGTTGTAAGGACATAGTTGCCTGAAATACAGGCCTGCCAAACTTTGCATCCCACAGACTTTTTGTAGCCTCATGGTTTGATTGATAGACTCCTGCTAAAATCAGACCTATGTAGGCTTGGAGGTCTACCAGGTCGATTTCTCTCCAGGTGTCACCAAACACACGGTTCCCCTCCAGGTTCATCATCTCCAGTATAATTACCTCAATTGACTCTGGTAAAATAGCTGAAAGCTGGACTTGATGGCATCCACGTGAGATGTTGCATACTGTGTTGGCCCTGCTGTCATCTTTATGATGTTTTTGACTCTCGCTCTACTTCCTCTGTCCTGGGGGGATGAAGACCAGAGCAAGTGTCCACTCTTTGATTGGAGTGTCTCTTCAAGTGCCTGTTCTTCAGGTACCTCTCCCTCTCCATCTGTTGACTGGTCAGTCTCCTCAAAGTCTGGGTCAAAATCAGTGTTGTCTTCCACTTCACAGACATCCTCCTGTGTCTCTGGTTCAATATCAGTGCCCTCTTCATCATGTGCAAAAATCTGCACCAGAGCCTGTTCGACAGAGAACCGCTTGGTCAGCCTACTCATTGTACTCAGAGTGAAAGGAGTGAAGGAGCAAGGATTGAAGATGTGGTTCACGTGAGGGGACAGGCACAAAGAGATGGGTTGACATAACAGACACCTGTCTATTATGATATATTGTTTCATCGGGTAGCTGGTTCCCATGGGAGAATCAGCCCATAAGCACGGGAAAGAGATGTGTACCCACAAAAGACTGAGTGAGTGAGTGAGAGAGAGACAATGTGTGTGTGTGTGCGTGAAGGATATCATAAGGCCTTAATGCAATCAGATGTAAAACACAATATGTTTGAGTGTTTTAAGATATAAATCGGTCAGATTTGATCCAAACATGACAGGAAGGTTAAAATACCAATGTGTGTTTTAAATTAAAAGGGATCAAGATAATAATAAAAGCGACTTCATAAGGGTTAAAGTAAATTAGACATTAAAAGAACCCAACAGCCCTCCCTCATTGATAAGATTACTGAGGGGAGCGGCTTAGACACCAATCCAGTGGTCATGATAGAGAAGAGTCTTTAATTGAGGTAGATGAGGTGATGAGATGGGGTGTGCAAATCGTCATGTCACTGAGGGGTGTAGTCCATAGAGTTCTTGCGTGGTGCCCCAAACAGGGAACACGTTTGCTTGACTGCTCATTAAATGACTAAAATTATTTTAAAACTAGCTTGTTCATTAAAATACTAATGTTTTTGTGAAATTACTTTAGGCGAGTCCTGTTGCCTTCTTCTGTGTGTCAGACAGGTGGGGCGGTGCCTTGGGAACCTCTATTAATAAGCCACCACTGCACTATACTTGTACTGAAGTGTACTTGATTTATTGCCGGATTCATATCACCCAACTGTGATCGGTGGTGACATACACTCTTTGATCTTCTGTGAACTTACAAAATCACAGACCACAACAAGATTCAAGAGTGAGCTTAGCAACCCAGAGGTAAAGTGGCACAATTATAGACATGGCTGTAGATTTCTACATAGTTTGTGGTGAAAAGAAAAATCTGTCAATAGAGAACTCATAAGACAGAACTAGTCTTTTGTGGGGGTTTATTGCTTCCTGCAGGACAGAATCCCCCAAACAAAAGCACAAGGTTGAGTCATAGGAGAGAGTAAGTGAGAATGGAGCAGAACAGCAGTGGAAATGACAATGACATAATAAAAATGATATAAGAGACAAAAGCAAGATTACAGTCTTTACTGTCAAGTGGTCAAATGTCATGAGGTAATCAAGGGTTCTGTGGGAGGGGTCAGAATGGGTTCAGAGACCCTTTGTATGGAGGAATACATTGATGGGGTGATTTGGGCCTGGTCATGTGCATCAGCGTAAGATGCTTTGTGTTCTCTGATACATACAGCAGCTACTCTGCAATTGGATATAGATAATGTAGGATGTTCTGCATGTTGGGACTGTGTGGGTACAGGAATATATTAAGTTTGAAATTGGGTAAGAATTATACCAGTAATGTAAGTTCACCGAGTTAAATAGGAATTACACCCGTGGGTCAGATAGGAATTGCATAAGTGATGTAGTCTTGACAGTTAGACTTATGATATAATTTTGCCATTACACATTCAACTTCCAGGCCAATATTTGGCGCAGAGCTCTGGTGCATGTGTAAAACCCCTCGCCCCATTCCAGTCTGACTGGTCCATTTACATGCAGGGGTAGAGCTAGGCTGAATCCCAATTCACCCCTTACCCCTACCCCTCTGATTTGCATGTTCATGTGAAGGGGTAGTGTTGTCTCTATTCTCAATTAGATGAAGGGGAAGGGCTGTATAGAACCTTGAAATGGAGATTTTCCAGATCAGACCGCATTTCTGCCATTTATAGCTGATATCCGTAAAAAGGTGAACAAAGCCATGGAATAGAGACGGGTACAGCTACTGATGGCGTAGTGAATATTTACAGAAACAAAGTTTTTACATCTGTTTATAGTGCAGTTGATGACCGGTCATGAAGGGTTGTCCCATGTCATAGTAGAACGTTTACATCCCTACCCTTTATAGCTCCATTTCAAGGGGTAGTGCCAAGGGCAAGGACCAAGGGGTAAGAGGTAGGGCTAAGTGAATTGGGATTGGGCCCTACTTTCAACCATAATATCTGTGTTAATGTGATTTTTACAACTTTGATCTTAGTCCAGCTAATGTCTTGACGGGCACTTAAACACAGTTTTTTTTTTTTTTTAATCAAGCTAATGCTATAACTTGATATTTAAGTGTTTATTAAACCTTTAGATTATTTAGTGTGTCTCACTCAACCACACCTGACTTGCATTGACTTTATTAGACACTATAGTAATCACACAAGCACCCAGGATCTTTATAAAGATTCTGATAACATTAACCATTACATTTTTGGTTCTTTACAAATCAGGTCTGTAGCTGTTTCTTTTTTATGTGTCTTTGGGGAATCCTTCCCAGATTGGTGCAACACAAGGTTACTGCGTTGACAGATTCCCATTGGCTCTGTCAGGAGACCAGTTATAAATCACCAGCACCATGACATGTCATGACGTTGACAGGTGACACCGAAACAGTTTATGACTGTGAGTTGGTGTAGCGTAAAAGTGCAAAACTTGAGGACCTTGATGTGAACAAAATGCAATACTTACTCTTATAATGATTTTTTTAAAAAATGATATTCAATTCTGTCTTTGGCAGATGAGCTTGCCAGTTTATCGAGAATAGGAAAAAAAAAAAAAAAACCCACAGGTTTAATAAATCAGATTTTTCCCCTGCAAAAAGTGTTTTGGAAGCTTAACTCTATGTCTATTCGTCAAATGGGAGCTCACCAGATGGTACTCAAATTTGCACATCTACACAAATGTGTCTGCAGGACCCGAAGGAGAGTTTTAGTTCCGTGGCCCAGAACACACATCACAACCACATTTCTATCAACCACCTTCTCTGAAAGTGAGTCAGATTTGGGATTTTTTGTTTTGCTATCTGTTCTATATTGCATTAAAACCATTCACATCGTTTCACAGACATGAGATCCATTTTTCAAACCTTGCTGGAGCATGTACCACCAAGATTCTGACTGGAGTGCAGATAGTTTGGCAAAAAGATGAATCAATCTTTGGAAACATGCTCCATCCATCTGTCAACGTGCCAGTGTGGTGGCTGCACTGAGCTGCCATCACAACATGCACTAATAAAGCAGGGAGGGAAAGAACTTGAGCGTTGTGAAGGACTCTTAAGACACTTCACACTACAAACACCACACCTAGACACAGGCTCTCACACACCTATACACATAAGCATTTACACAGTTACACAGACATACCCACAGCAAGAGGAAGTAAACACTCCCTAATTGGAGGAGTAAAAACATGCCTGTCAATCAAAACCCCCTACTTGTGCTTCAGTATTCGGTTCATTTTGGTTTGGGAATAAATATTTTATACGGTTGATCTTTGATATTTTTAATCGATTGTGCCATTTCTGAGTGAAGAGTGACAGTAAATATAAAATAGGGCGTTTTTATTCTACCTTTTGGATTTAGTCAAAGCCTGTGAATGACGTCTTCATCATAATAACATAACATGAATACAGAGGATGCCCTAGTTCTTTGGTCACAAATAGTTGTTAAGCTAAAAGTGCATTTGATAGAGCACTCACCTCCAGTCGGCACCAAATTTCATGGAAATCATGGTAGTTTTTGTGCATTTCTGCTCACAGGCAAATCAATGAACAATCACACAATGCCATATATAGCCACTCTGGCTCAAACCCAGTACTCAGCGCAGACGGATCAACTGTCCACACAATATCGGACACAATCCTGAAGCGAGGGAAAGGAGCATTTCCACCAGCTCCTAAATAGGCCGTTAACCGTCGATGGTGCAGCCATTGAGATATGCCATATAGTCATATAAAAGCAGAGGTGTGAAAAGTATTCGCATTCATTACTCAGGAAGAAGTATACATAGTAGGGTTTAAAAAGACTTGAAGTATCAACTCAAGCTTTTTACTCAAGTGTAAAAATAGTACAAAAGCCAATGTAAGAAGGAAAAAATGCCATTAGGACAAAAGCTTAGTCTGCGCTACAGGGGCTTATAGGACACAAGCCCACCTCCCCAAAAAAACATTTTCCTAAAGGTCATAATGATTACAATATTAAAATGTTAATGTTGGAAAATGTGGGGTGCACCAGTCTGCCTGTTTCAGCTGCGTATGTACACATTGAAAATGGTCTACGTGGCCACCTTGCTGATGCTGGTTTGGGACATTTCGCTCCAGTTCTCGAGTCTGTGCCACAGACAACTTCATACTAGGCTACATACCTCTGCTACATCTTTGCTGGATGAGATTTGTGTCATGTGCAGGTGCGATGGATTACGTACAAACCAACTGGGTGTCAGAATGGTATATGTTTATACTTCTCATCTAACCATTATCACATTCATTCTATATGGATGGAGCGATTTATCTGGATATATATTTTTTTTAATTATTATTTGAACAATGACAAACTGAAATGAAATAGAAGTAACAGGGCTATTTTTAATATGTAAGGAGTAGGAAGTAAAAAGTCAGCTGAAAAATAATTACTCCAGTAAAGTATAGATAAGTGAAATTTCTACTTAAGTAAGGAAATTAAGTATTTGTACTTGACACCTCTGTATAAAAGTGGCCTTTACAGATGAATGGAAGTCATGAACACTCATTTCTAAACTTGTTTATTCCTGAGTACACCATAATTAGTTGTATATGGTGCTCCATTACACTTGAGATTTGTTTTCTTTTTTTTTACCCAGCAGTTGTTTTGGCTGTATGTGTGGCAGGCACACATTATTTAATAGATGCTCCAACACAGCGTGAAAGTAAGTTAGTAAAAACCAAATAAATCAACACTGGAAACTGTTTGTTGTATAATCAGTTACTGTGCCAAATACTGACAGCCCATTTCAAGTCATTGCCTAATGGTTGTCAACATTCTGCAGTTTTACTGTTTAATGTACACACTCTTATCCACTATATGTATCACAAATGTCCTCTCATTAAAAATGAAGTTGTCTCTGTTTTCTTCTTGTTTAGATAGATGAGTGTAGATCAGATAAGCCTACATGCACTAATGATTGAGAAAAAAAATCACTTGCACAGCATAAATCCTGACTTAAGAGCCTTTTCATAGTGGCTAGCTGCCAGTAAACTACTAGACTGTATGTGAAATTAAGAAGCCTCACTAATGTAAGCCTTTGTTATACTGTAAGTGAGTTCAATGATGTGACGATAATATGCAGAATCTGACTATTATTGAGGCGGCGCACTGCCAGCCAGCTGCCCAGATGTATTAAGAAATTAATGCTTAGGTTAATAACACATAGCAACTTAAACTGAATAACCT
>JAPSES010133273.1:0-15278 GCA_029822895.1 Maxillicosta whitleyi
AATTAACTCTGTAAAGCCCTGTGAGATAACCTTGTTGTGATATAGGGCTCTATAAATAAAATAGAATTGAATTGAATAGAATTGAAGATCCTTGCAGACAGCTTCCACCCTGGACATTACCTGTTCTTCCCTCAGGCAGGAGATATAGAATCTCAAAATACAGGACAAACAGGCGGAGAAACAGTTTTTATCCATGGGCAATCAGTCTGCTAAACACCAAAGGGAGTGTGAGCGGGGGTCTTAACTTAATTATGGTATTTTTAATGACTATCAAATGTCTGTTTTGAATTGGATGTTTATCTCTATTTGGATGTATGCTTTTACTGCTCCTGTTTTTATTGGATGTTCTACCCACTGGATGTAGGTTTTCTTATGTATTGCTGTGCACTTTTTTCCACAAAATTTGCAAATAAAATCTGTTGCTAAAGATTTCCTTGTTGTAGCACAAGTTAAGATCCTTATTGTCACCCAGCCAAAATAAATCGACATAAATGGAGGACATTTTAGCAAAGAGTATACTCATAAAACAATAAATGAGCCTCACTTCCCATTACATCTAACTCACAACGAGCAAAGTCAGAGCTCCACTGAAGTGGCATTAAACCCTAGTGTCTGTGGCTAATGGTAATGTCCCTGTTTTTTGTTGACAGGAGCACTATTATTTAATAAGGTTCTTTATGAGAGAGTGTGCTTTGTCATTTTTCAAAGGTCTATTTTTATTTGTAGGGTACATGAGAATTATTTTGCCACTATTTCTTCTATTACTAAGTCATTGTTTAACTTTTCAGTATGAATGGACTGTTTTTTGGTGTAAACGTCATATCACAGACATAACCACCAGCATTTCATTTCATAATTTGGTTGTAGCCATCTTGGATTTATTGAGGCAGACGTGTGAAGTGTGAGTGAAACCATAGAAACTTGCCAAGCTTAATGGCAGTCCACACCAAAAAACACAACTACACTGATAACTATGCCTACTGTATAAGGTTTTCCACTGCTTGGGGGAGTTGGAGGCTTCACTTTCCACTATAATCTGATCGAAAAAGTGTGTGGATGAAAACAGACCTGAATTTATGGATCATCAAAACATTTTCATGTTCTCAGCATTGCCCAACACTTCACTTGGTTTAGTGTTTAGGAATCTTTATTAATAAAACAACCATAACATAGCTAAGTAATTTTAGTTGACCGCTACATATATACAGTTCTGTTTAAGGACAGTAATGTTAAGTTCAAGTAATGAGTAAGTAGACTAATTAGAGCTATCTGGTTTAATTAGTATGCTCTCTCAGACCATGTACTGCAGTCCTGACTTAATGGTTGTTTTAGCTAGGCTAACAAAATGACACTATCAAATTGTGCTTTTTTAATTACTATAGGTTTACTGGAAAACTTCAACATACTGGTGAGACAGAATACTCTATGTCACAGGTGTCAAACATGCGGCCCAGGGGCCAAATTTGGCCCGCCAAAGGGTCCGATGAGGCCCCTGGAATGAATTTGTGAAAAAATTACATTGAAGAAATGAATAATAAATGGTGTCAAAATCTTGTTAATTCAGGTTCCACACACAGACAGATGGATCAGACCAGTAAAACATGATCATAATATCTTTGGTTTTTTTTTTTTTTAAATTAGATGAAAATGTTTACATTAACAAACTATACTTTTACAAAAAAAATGTGAATAACTTGAAACGTGTCAAAAATAGTCAATAGACCCTGATCTGTACGTTAGAACGAACAGGTGTAAATGACAAACTGAGGCAGAATATTTTTTAAATTGCATTTATTTTTTTGAACACATTTCAAGTTGTCCCTTTTATTAAGATTTTTAAGGAAACTTTGTAGATGTGAACATAATTGTCATAATTCCAGCCTCCTTACATCGTATTGGGCTGAATGTGGCCCCTGAACTAAAGTGAGTTTGACACCCTTGCTCTATGTTGTTGGTGTCCAACCATATCTTCAGTGGAGCAGATCATCACATAAAAAAAGAGTTTGTATGCAGGTAGTGTGCTGGCATTTACACTTTGACAGACCTGTACAATCACTCAAAGTAGCAATAGCCTTAATATCCTAAAACTAAGGTGTGGATTTTCTGTTCACATGAGTTCCACAACTTTGTACAAAAAATCCCAACTGTCCACCGCAAAGGACATTCCATAAAAATTTTAAAAATGCTTCTAAAAAAACTGCTGCACCGTGATGTTTCCCATATTGAAAATTATTTAATTTAAAAAAGCTCAAACCTGTACTGTCCTGAGTCTGAGGAGGTTAAATATTAATAACTAAGAAACAAATGGGAAACTATTTCTATATTTCCCATCATGCAGCTCCCTTCTTTGTGTAATCCATGTGTGGCTTGCTGTTTCTTTAAAAAAGGGCTTTAAATCATAAAAAATAAAGTCAGCGTCTTGAGCTCAATCCAAATTGCTGATATCTTTAAAGTAATTTTTGCAATTCGACAAAACTCCTTCAAAACCACAGGAGACTTGATGCAACTCTTTCCACAAACTAAAAACTACGCTTCATGTTTAAAATCAGTTGAATGCGGTGAAACACTAACACCAGCTCATTTACAGTGGTTTGGGACACTGTCAGTTGACAAATGCTGATTTGTTTTTCTGGCTGACTATTTAAATAAAGTGACCACTAAAAGTGATTCATTTCACACCATGTTTGTACTTTCACACAGCGCCGTTAAATCCATCTTGTCTATTCCTGAACGTGTTCTGACCTCGAATATTTTCGAGTCATGGACCCAGTTAGAAACCCATCAGTGCCTATATCCACATCTGACTGATAAAAGGGCTGTGCACAGAGAAGTGGCTGTTGTTGTATGCTCTAAAATACAGATAGGGTGATGAAATTGTGAACCCAAACAGAGTCAAGACAGGGAGAGAGGTCACAGCCAGATCACATCGCCTAATAGGGATCATTATAGTGAACTTAAGCCATTTCTCATTTTGCTCGATGACCCGCACTTCTAAAGCAAGTGGTCTGGAACAGCGGTGGTCAGATAATAAGCCACTGTTTCCCCTTCCGCCTCCCTTCCTTTTCTTCCAGCTCCCCTCTTTCCTGTTGTCTCTCTAACCTCCTTTTCTCCCTCAGGCTCCTCTTTTCTTTCCTATTCTCCAATCCATCAGGGTTCCTCTTTGTCCCAATAACTGTCAGAGGGCTGAGCGCACCATGAGTCAGTTAAAAAGGATCCAAATGTGCCTGTTACCAGATAAGCATTAAAAATGACAGCCATAAATATACAGCAATACAAACAGGCAGTAATGCTGGTGATTGTATCGTGCATGAAAGTAAAAACAATCAATGAGTGAATCAATCAGGCTAATAATTTATAGGGATGTATAAACCATATTCTTTCTTCACTCTAAAAGGCAAAGAGTTACAACATGACTGAAAGAAGAAGGAATTGAGCACATATACAACTTTGTATTGAAAACAAATACAACATGAAGAACTCTTACATTGCATTTATGTTTCAGTGTGCTTGAATTCTGCAATATGTAACATGTTTTCCTGCAAGTATTTAGAGCTCTGTTGAATTTATCGATGTGGTTTGGTAAAGAAGCTTCTTCCTCTTGTGAGTGAGATGAGGTGTTAATATAGTGGCCATAAAAACCTGGTGTTGGTAAAGTGTTTTGGGTACTTGAGACCCTGAAGCTGTCAAAGATAGTGCTAATATTAAAGCATGATTTAATACCCTGTAAAAATATTTACAGTCGCAACACCGCTGTTTTGTACCTTGGGGTTGTCATTTGTCACTCTGAGGTTCATCTTTATCTGCGGCGATACTTTATCTGCCCAATAATAATATATACAGAGTCTGACAGGGTGCTTCAGTTCTGTATGGAGTATGAATTATAGGAGGTACATGTTTTATAGACAATGCGGACAAGCTGTGTACCACTGGACACAGCTCTAAATGTTGAATGAGTTTGACGCTGAAATCACAGGATTTATTCTACACAGGAGAGTTAGATTATGAGGCTTATGAATGTATAAGTTAATATTATGTTATTTCCAAGTTGCCATTTTTTGATCCGTTCAGACTAAACCGTGACAGATCTGACCTTGTTTAGATGATTTCAAACAGGTCTTTGGTGCAGCTTTTGGCAACAAAAACTCAACAGAAAACTGAGGCAATTTACTGTGGCCTTTTTGGTCTAAAACAGAGCTATAATGTAATGTAAAAACGACTGGATATGAGTTTTGAGTCGAGGAAAATGTGACGATACTATAATACAGATGTGTGTGTGTAAATAATGAGGTTTATTCAGTGCGCTCTGTGTATCCATAGTGTGGATTTGTTGTTGGTTCTGGTAGTCCTAAGTGTGTTCTGGTACGTGACTTTCCCCTGCTGCTGAGAGTTTGGAATATCAATACTACATCGAAGCCCTAGAAATGTGTAATTCTGTATTTAATCAATGACTGAGGTGGAAACGTTATACCTTTGTTACACTTAAAAAAAAAATTATAATAAAAAAGCAGATGCTGTATTTGGTCTGTTTTACTTTCTAGTCTTAATCCACTGTATAAGTAAACATAACGTGTGCACACTTGATACAACTTGGTCTGACTTATGAGGCACACTACTGCCCCCAGTGGCCTGATATATTCGTGCATGCCAATGTTTTTGGGCAGATGGATGGACGGACGATGACAATACCCTGTGGCCAAGGGTAAAAATGACTTATTCTCAGAGCTAGCTTTCAATTAAAAATTATGATACCCATAATGAATACAATAAATCATTAGACATATTATAGCAGAAACAATAGAAGTGAATCAGCCCCTATAACGCATGTCAACAGGTGAATAAATTCTCTCGTGGAACCATTTATTGACCTGCACTAGATAAATTCTTCAGGCCCCCTATGGGATACCAAGATGATTGATTATATGGGATGGGAGATACTGTCCCTCTCATGACCAGACACAAGAGTTCACCAGAGTCATAAGCCATATATAAGCGCATATACATTTATTTAACGGGAGCGTTCCGAGTATGAAGGAGAAACCACATTTTACCAGTTTTTGGCAAAGCAGACATTTATGGCCGTCGATGAATGATTAAATACTTCATCTTTACATCTTCCTCATCTGAACGCCGCGGCCCCCACCCCCTCCTTGTGACTGCGAGCGGTTCAATATGTGACAAATAGCCACTGAATCGCTGCATTGATCCCTCCAGAGGAAATAGCCATTGAATTAAACCATCAGGTCAGTAACAATGATAGAGGCTTTAACTCCTCCCCAACCTCCTGGGAGTTGATCAATCCTCTTAAAAGTGTCTCACAGCTTAATATAAAGCTAGACTTTTCATGGTCGCACACACACTCAGTTCACTTACAGACACACCCACAGGCAAACCAAGCACTACATAAGAAAGATGATATGCCTGTTTACTTGTTGACCTTTAAGTGAACCACAGTCTACCACCCATGGCGCAGCGTCCCTGTGCGTAGGCAGAATAAGCCCGGCGTAATTACCCGACTCATATGGAAATCCTCTGAAACACAAGAGAATCGCCTCAGTCAAGCAGAGTAGGCAGACTCAATCTGATGAAGCCCTGTAATTTACATAAACGGGGATCAGAGACATGAAAGAATCAAATGAAATGTAAAAAAAATACGTCTGTTTATTGTGTTTGCTCATGTGTAAGGACGTATTTGAGTGTGAACGTTAGAGTAGGAGGACATAATTAGACAAGCAACCTACACGAGAGATAGAGACTGAGATAAGAGATAAGGATTTTGGGAAAAAAGAAAAAAAAAAGAGCGATAAGATGAGAGTTCCGTCTCAGCAACAATAAAGCTCAAGCAGCATGGGTTCATTTAGAAATCATTCATGTTGAAATGCCAAATATCAAATTTCCATCAGCCATTACCAGTCCATAACTGACATGATGTGTTCATATAATACATTACAGTGAATTTGCCTGAGCTGCACTATTTGGATTTTCCCCAAATTAACCAATGAATTTAACAGGTTAAAAAAAAAGTAGTAATGCTATAGTAAAGTGAAGTTAGACAGAAAAGGTGGTTCGATAAAGGGAGGAAATGTAATGAATGGAGACACCTGCATGAGCTCAGTGTTTTTGGTTTCTATTCTCATTAGATTTTGGTTCAAGTTCATCCTCATTAGTCACAGCATGATTTTCAGCTCAAGCAGGGAGGTGATTTTAAGTTAAAACTTTTGGGAAAACTTCTAACTACCACATATTTGACAGCACCATTTCTGCCAAGTTCGTATAACTGAAGCATGGGCAAACTTCTACATCCTGTCATTAGTATTTTAGTATTTATTTATTTAGTATTTTAGACTAATTTAGTTTTACCATCCGTCTTCTGAGCTACTTATTTCTTTGTATACAAGTAGACGAGGACTGAGTTAATTATTCTACTTCACCACTAGTAACACGAAAGATAATGTCCAAAAAACATACTGGTGACAGGGATATTGTCACCCTTCACACGATATTAATGTGAAATATGTGAAAAAAGTTGGTCGCCATAACGCCTTTGAAGTTGTCTCCATCTTCACATCGTTTCACATTGCTGATCTGGACCTCTTAGTTTAGTCTCATTTCCTATAAACTGTGGCTATGGTCATGGCTTGGTATGTTTGTTTTTTTTTACTCCAGCCCCTATGAATTGATCTACATACCCTCATGCATTAAAGGGTTTTTCTATTTTCAAAATTTTCCAACCACATGAGAACCTGGATTTTTGTCTTTATCCAGTTGGTATTGGTTTAGTTGGTCTTATCTACATCCCTACTAGCTATAAAAAAAAAAGAAAAAAAAAAAAAGGAAGCTCTTGTATTATGGGTATGAATATAATCATAGTTAGTGCAGCCTTGCCATTAGCTTCAAACTGATCATTAACATTATCACATAAAATTACTAGGTGGGGTACAACCTGGATATGTCATCGGGTTACTGCACCTACAGGTAATATAAAATGACCAATTAACCTGTTAAGTGCGCTAGCTTTGAATGACCCAACTAACACTGGGACTGAATCCATCTTCCTGTGAGGAAATAGCACCACTATGCTGCGCTTATGTTAAAACAAGAAATCAGTGAAATAATGCTAGAAAAAATGCATTTGTAATCCTGTGTGCGGTATTTCCTCTATAATATAATGCATTATATGAATTCTACATATCATTGATTATGTACCGATGAGCCATAACGTTATGACCAGATACACTGAAGTGATTATAATGTTTAGGATCTCATCACAATGGCATTTTTCAGTGGGTGGGATATATCAGCCAGCAAGTGAACATTTATGCCGCATTTCCACTATATGGTACCAGCTCTGTTCTACTCCACTCCACTCAGCTCTTTCGTGTTTCCATTTACAAATCCAACACTAGTTTTTTAGTACCACCTCCACCGAGGTTCCATAGTGTTGGGACCAACACCAACACAGGATGTCTCGACACTGATTGGTCAGACAGTTTTCTCTGTGACCCGCCGATTTACAAAAATCAGATGTGGAAGTAGACAGTAAATAATGAAACATGAATTCAGTCTTTAGTGTAGTAAAAATTCAGATGAGAAAACACGCAACGAGTAGTGGAAACGGGGCATTAGGCTCATGAAGTTGGTGTTTTAAGGACGATGACTAAGGATCTGAATGACGTTGACAGGGGTCAGATTGTGTTGGCCAAGGTCAGAGCACCTCAGAAAGTGTTACTGGGTCGTCCTGGCCTGAGAATTAACAACCCGATCTTAAATCAGTCCAGTATCTGTTGCACATATTACAACTTGCCTAATATTGTACGGAACCAAGATATTAGCAGCAGACTAGGGCTGGGTGAAAATGATATGATATAAAACAATATATATTGCAAAATAACTTTTCCTCAATAGAAATACGAGACATACTGATACGATTTCAGTAGAACTCATTCATGTTTTGACAGACGTAAGAACAGCTAATCATAATTAGAGTCCGGTCCTATGTTCAGAAGGTCCTATGTTCAGAAGTGCAGTAATATCAATTTTGTAGTGATAAAGATTGTAAAATCAATCAGTTTGTGACTTTTTCATTAACAGAGGAGTTTGTAAAAGCAAAAGTAAAAGTAACTCTAACCTTCTGAACATAGGACCATCTGAAAATAGAACCTTCTGAACATAGACACGGACCTCATAATTAAGCATCGCGCACCGAACCAATCACACTAGAGCAACATTAAGTTAAGTTGACGCCCACAGCACAGGCGTAAGAGCCTGCGCTAATGTTTGGGCTGCAGCAGGAGATAATGAAGGTTCCCTCAGGAGAAAATCTGCGAACTTGGGCGACCAGGTTACTGAACAGGAGGGTGTGGTATAGAAGCCGGGAGTCAGACGTTCCAAGCGTATCAAGTTTCATTCTCGGTTTACACCAGTTACAGGGGGATGCACCCCCACGTAACCCCTGGTACCGTTTCATGAAGATGGTCCGTTTTGTTTGAGTTCTCTTTTAAAACTTGAAAGCTTTTTACTGCTGGTCAAACTTTTATCTTAGTTTGAAATATATGGACCCGTTTTATTTATGTGGAACAGTTATATAATGCTATTCAGCACATCTGTCATGTTCAAAATCTGACAGAAAATCACATTTAAAATCAAAAATAACCTCCCGATGTCTTCAAAACTAACTTATAAGTAACAGAAAATTCAAGCTTGACAAAAATAGTCATTTGATTTATTGTGATACATATCGATATCATCCGATATGAATAAATTATGATATGATTTTTTTCCATATCGTCCAGTCCTACAGCAGACCTTTTAAATTTTGGACGTTGCAATATGAGGCCCATACAGAACATACTACAGGTGCTTGAATGGAATGAAATTTAGGTTTTTTTTTTCCCCAGCAGACCAGGAAATACCAACAATATCTCCAGTTTTGGATATATTCTGACTGACCATCAAAGTCTTATATTTTTACACACTGACTGATTTGCTTTTTCTAACACATTAACATGATTACGTTTTTAATTGCTATGTAATATCCACCACTAAAAAAAAAAAGGTGCAATTTCTAACAGGTGAGGGGTCTTAATGTTGATTAACCTGTCAGTGGTCCGAATGTTCCATCTGATGGGTGTGTGTCTAGGTTTGCACATCACTGCACGTTCAGCAGTACGTGCCCTTGCCTCCGTGACCCTGGCAACTGGTCTCCTTGGCAACTCTGACTCATTTCCTGGTTACTGTGATAGGATGATGTGATCGTACCAATGTCTCCTCTGGGATCTTCCTAATGAACTCTGTATGGTACTCTCACACTAAGGACACCGTGGGACTGTGGGGAATACAGAAATGGACTATAAATTAATTAATGAATCAGACACTATCAAATAAATATTACAGCAGTAATATAGTAAAATATTTATGACCTCAATAACCTATTAAAACTCTGCTCATGATGATGTTTTGTGCTTTGTTTTATTTTCATCTGAGACCATATTTTGGGTTTAATCATTTTATCTGCACATTTTTTGGACACATGGTCCAATTTTTTTCCCAGTACATTGACCATTCATGTTAGATATGAACATTACACAGAAATAGTGTACCTTAAATAATACACATCACACATTTTATAGTCTTAAGACACCCCTTTCATGTTTGATTTCTGACTGACCCAAATTCATAGCTTCCCTCTTTTCCCTCCCGCTTTTAATAAAATACTTTGTGTTTAATGCAAAACAGTTTTTTGTTTGTAACCTCAGTGGAATCACTGCCTCTATTTGTCATTCTCAGTCACTTTGAACAGCTGCATTTGCCTCAAGCTATGTGTTTGACTAATTGGTCTCTAAATAATAAAAGAGTTCCTTTCCAAAATGTCATATCCACCATTTGCACAAAAGCGATGCCCTCTTTTACATAGAGATTGATGACACTGTTTAAGAATAATGATTGTATTTCGTAAAGGTACTTAAAGGCACCATTAAAAGGCTCATACTTTTTGCAGAATCCCAACATACTGAATGTTACATAAAGATACTGAATGATGAACTATTTGAGGAGTCTTCTGAGAAGTAAGTGTCTAGTGTGTAGTAGTGGAACACAGATACAGAAGTAAAACCAGCAGTTGTTTAAAAATTAAAAAAAAAAAAAAAAAAAAAAAATACAGAAAGGGAAAGGTCAATACTGAGCTGCCATTGTCTCTACAATTTTTTTTTTTTGTTTGTTCTGAGTGCTGTGAGCATGAAAGCACAAATATCTGTTTACCAGGAGGGAAGATATTACGGCACATCTCCCACAATGCTCTGTGCCAGGGGAGAGGGGCAGTGGATTGGCTGACCTCACAGCACACAAACACACACACACACACACACACACACACACACACACACACACACACACCTAATTGCTCAGGAAAGCTGCAAGCGTGTAACTGACAGAAGTTAAAGCAGGAAGTCATTTCAGTGTCCACAACAGAGAGTTTGATCATAATCTCATTGATTATTTCCATTTTCACGTTTTAAAATGTTCACATGATTAGGTGTTCATAAAATATTTAATCATCTCAATGACTAATGGATTTACGTTGCTCATAATGATTGTCAAACTATTATAGAATGTGATAACTGACAGTCGGACTCAGTGTTTACAGTCAGCAAATACGATGGTTTTGGTCTAAGTCAGGGGTGTCCAGTCCTGGTCCTCGAGCTACTATCCTGCAGGTTTTAGGTGGATCAGTCTCCCAACACACCTGAGTCAAATGATAAGCCCATCATCAAGCTCAGCAGAAGAATGATAATGACCGTCAGGTGTGCAGGAAGAGGGAAACATCTAACACATGTAGGATAGTAGCTCAAGGACCAGGATGGAACACCCCTGGTCTAGGTTGTGTGGACAGCAACACACACACACACACACACACACGCCAAGTCATGACAGACACCAAAGTGAATCAAGGCCAAGACTTGAAGTGTTCTGACCAATTTGAGGAGACCAAAGTAGATGCATAGTGGAGGCATTACACCAATTAAGTTTTTCAGATGTGTCATACTGACACAACATGGGGTGTCAGTCAGATGGTCAGTGAGCAGCAGAAAGAGACAAATCAATAATTAAAAAAAAAAAAAAAAAATTCACATCTAAAAGAAATGTTTGAAAGCTGCTTCTTTTCAAGCCACAGTAATGCTAAATAAAATTTAAGTCATGCACTACAAATGTGGCGGCAACCCTACATCTGTGATCTCCACTGGTCTCGGAGAACATGTAAAACTACATTTCAGACCAAGACCCTCAAAAAGTGGTCTTGAGCCTGGTTTGAGGCAAAATCATGATTACAACTTTAGTGAGTGATGTGTGAAATGTCTCATGAAATGCCATGAACCGGTTCATTTCAATTCAATTCAGGCTCCAGCACCGCTGTGACCCTCACAAAGGAATAAGAGGTTCACAAAGTAAATGGGTGGAAATTCAATTCAATATTTCAATGAGATATTTTATTGGTATAGGACCAATCACTTTATACCGTTATCTGTAGGCACACAGAGGAAACCCAACAAATCATTCAGGAGGAAGCCCAAGGCAATTGTCAAGTAGAAAAACGTATTACCAGTCATTTTCATTGAGGTTTAAAAGTTTGTTGCACAGAAAGGCTCATGACGTGATCTAAAAAATAAAAAAAGAGAGAGAATGAACATCTATACAATGCTATCTCATCTACATCAGTTTTTACCATAGAGACATAACTTTATCCAAATTTTCCTACATTTCAGTTCACAATGAACACATTTCTCAACCCAAGAGCTTACTCAAAGTTTTCCCTGTATGCTAAGGATTAGCAAAGTCGCATATAGATCACCTAATAAAGAGATCTCTCACAATGTAACTAACTGCTAGACCAGCAAAACATAAAAGTACATACACAAGTTCAGCTACTGTTAGAATTTCCTCAAGATACCCATTACATTTACAGACTTCTATACAAGAAATAAGATGCCAGCTGCTAAAACTTTTAATGACTGTAAGTAAATTAAAGCTGGCAATTATCCAAAGGCTAAAATTGTCTTATAATTATAAGCATTGGCTCCTTGTGTCTCAAAATGACAGCTGTGTCTATATTTCAGACACAAAAACCTAGTAGAGAACAGGGCTGCAGTGCATGACAGATCAGACAGTATACAAGCAGACAAATGGAT
Source organism: Maxillicosta whitleyi (assembly GCA_029822895.1). Classification (NCBI taxonomy): domain Eukaryota; kingdom Metazoa; phylum Chordata; class Actinopteri; order Perciformes; family Neosebastidae; genus Maxillicosta; species Maxillicosta whitleyi. The sequence continues at coordinate 12,180 of JAPSES010133273.1, forward strand.
AAACAAATAGTTCCTTCTCAAAAGAGGAAATTTGTCACTGCATAAAGAACTTGTGAAAATAGTTTCCTTTAGAAGACAAATAGCATGTAAAATGGAAGTGAAAATAATTGAGTTAAAGGGCAGCAGGGTTTTCTAAAAAAGGTGTCCAGATGGTTTAGGACCAGAGGGAAGAGTCTGTCAGGAAGTTATGTGCGACTACAGAAGGTCTTCAGGTCGAATGTCTTTGCTGGTTCTACTCGATGCACCCTCTGAAGCATCTGGTTACAGCCTCGTGGACTTATCCATCTGTTCGATTCAAAGGACTTTATTAAATATCCAGTTACATGGGAAAAAATATTACCTCTGGCGTGGAATGATAATACTACCACCCAACTGAAAGCAGAACAATCTTGAATTAAACTAATGTTCTGGAAACTACACCAGGGAAGATCTGATATAAGAGCCACTCATCTTGTCTGACCGAAATAAGAAGCAGACTTAAAATTCCAGTCCCCGCTAAATCAATTCACTGTTTGCTCAAATTAAATTCTGCTGTTTGAGCACAGGTGGGAAATGTTCGGTGCCGTGAAGCCGACAGTTTCCCTTTTCAGCCATGCTTTTTCTGCCAGCACAGAGCTGCACCAAAGCCTTATACGTGTTCTGCTTACCACTGAGCTCAGAAGTTTACCAAACCGTAGCAGAATGTGATTCTTCGTATTATTCATATTCTCTGAAAAATAGCCAAAAACTTTTTTCACCTGACATCCCCTTGTTCTTAATCCTCTCTAATGGCCCTTTTAACGTCAGTAGATGATTTTCCTTTGACCCTAAAATATAACTTGCGCATAAAATTTAGCTAATGAGAACAGCACAATGTTGCCAAAAGTTGTTTTTTTGATAAAGTTTTTGTTTGAAGTTTTTTCTGGGAAGAGGTGGTTTTTCAGGCATTGTAAAATTGGTTTATTTTACAAAACTGTAATGGAAAGACCTTTTTGCACAAGTAGTCATGTGAATTAAACAAAAAAACGGTATAAAATGTGAAAGAAATGTGGTGTGGTATGCGAGGACACACCAGGAAATTGAATAATGTAGTATGGGATAGAGTAGTAATATTTAAATATATCTGTAAAGCAACATGTTATGTTCGTCGCCATCATTATGGAATGACTTCTCATATCATCTCGTGATAACAAATCATTGCACTTGTGATTTAATGGAAAAAACAATCTTATGCACTTCTGTTTTTGTTTTTTTTGACATTTAGTAAATATCAGTAAAGTTTAGCGCATAAGCCTCATGGAAAAGCGACTGACAGCTTCAAATCTTTTGTGGTAGATGTGGATGAGGCTCTTTATTTTCTCAAATGGTAACACTGCCCATTTTTCTTGGCAAGAACACTTTCAGTTTCTTTAAGATTTTGGATTTTCTTGGACGAACTGTATGTTTGAGACGGTGATGGTGAGGCCAGGACACTGACATTAACACTCCTTTACTCTTTTCTGCTGCAGCCAGTGACAGGTCGACTTGACCTTGTGGTTTGGGTCATTGTCATGTTGGAACATCCAACACCGTCCTGTGTGTGTTCAATCAGGGTAGGTAAATTTATGAGCACAACTGTATGTCCAACCATAAGACGAAAACTGAGTTGAATGAGGCTGCACATATTTGGACATTTTTCTAGAAAGACTATCTAATCTGTATGTTCTCTATGGGGCTACTGAGGCACTTATCGCTCTGTTTTTGTCCTGCAACTGGTGAGCTGTTGAACACAACTTATATTAATACATGAACATAGAACATATAATGGAGAATTCACCTGGTAAATTAGTACTTTTTTTTCCCCACAGGTGTTCATGAAGACTACATGTACAACAGCATGAGAGGCACACTTAACCCTTATATTGTGTTTGGGTCAAAATTGACCCGTTTAAGTTTAGGTATGTAAAAAGTACCATTTACTTTTTTGTATTGGAATGAGGCTTCATCTAATCCTCAGACAACCATTTTAATACAACAAAATAAATTTTCACCATTTTAGTAAATTCTAAATATGACATTTGTAGTGTTACAGGTCAAATTTGACCCGATAACACTCAAGACGTAGGCAGCTTTCTAACACATTACAAGGGTTAAGGTAGAAAATAAAACAGTAAGAGAAGGAGGGTGACATTATTATAGTGAACTCATTAATTTGAGGGGGAAAAAAGTATAGGTTGAAGTAAAAATACAGAAGTCTTATAAATGTAATTGACTTAATTTAACTGACTGGGTTGTGTGAGGAGCTGCAACAGAGGAAATCATGACATACATCCCCAAGACATTAACTATTATAAAGCTTTTTCATCACAATCCACCACAAAACCAATCTCCTGCACAAGCACAAGAACAATAAACTAAAACTGCACCATATTCCCCAGAAGATAACCTGCTAACAAACAACATTATAAGAATGAATCAAAACAAACTTCAGTATAAAACAATAGGCAAACCCACTATTTACGACTATATACTCATACAGAGGTCTTAAATTAATTTAAATCAGGGATCTTACAAGTTAAATTTAAGTCTTAGAAGAGAATTTAATGCCCATTTCACAAACTGGCAAAAAATAGTGACTACTAGAATTTAGGAAAATGCATTAATTTACGCCAACACCTTGATTCCCACTATTCCAAGTACCGTTTCACCGGGGGCATAGTTCACAATAACTGGTTCCTAATTTCAGTATAAATATATGGCTCGGAACTGAGTTGAGTAATGATATCCTTTGCATCTTGGACATTTAACACACAATTAAAGACAGCAGAGCCAACAACAGAACTTAACACCTACCATATCAACATTAATATCTTTTAAGACTTTTTTTTTTTTTTTTTTAGGGTATTAAATGCAAATTTGTAGATTCAAGACACCACAGGAACCCTGGAAGCAATGGATTATTAAAGAGCGCCTTCCACTAAAAACCACTTTGAGTAGCTTTTTTTACAATGTGGTGGGTCACAACAAGCTGTATGTGTACGCAACACCCCAAGTCGTGAAATTCGACCTAAATGGGTTTATTAGTCATTGAAAGGTTAACCTACAGACAAACGAGCAGATCAGAGCAGGACAAACTTATCT
>JAPSES010133283.1:0-15278 GCA_029822895.1 Maxillicosta whitleyi
TAGATAGATAGATAGATAGATAGATAGATAGATAGATAGATAGATAGATAGATAGATAGATAGATAGATAGATTTCATCACAAACTGTGAAATCACAGAATACTACTAATATTAATAAAGTATAAAATAGAAAAATGCCCTACATTTCCATCAATAAAAGTTAACAGGCATCATTTCATATATAAGTGTGAAATCTAAACGCTAATATATAGGCTATAATAAAACACAAAAACACAGAAGACATTAAAGTTACTGCTAACATGAATGACTAATGGCTCAAAAATCCTTTCGATACAATGTTATCTCAAAACGTAATAATAGTTGGGTTTTTTTTTTTCGCAAACAACAATAACCTAACCTTTACGTTTGGATAATTCCTATTAAACTGTAAATGTAAAGGGTCCTTACCAGAGTTCTGCCAGCTGAGCAATGTTTAGATGTTTGACAGAAAAAAATCTACTTCCGCAATACGTCACTCGCTGTTGCTTGTTTTATACATAGAAGAAGCTGGAGGTGGGCGGTACCATAAGAAGAGGATCAAGCACGCGAAGCACCGCTCGGGTGTTTTTATCCTATACAACAAAGCAAACATCTCTAGACTGCATGGCGTCACTAGTTCCGTACCACGTGACCGTGAGTGGCCGGAGGGATTGTTACGGAATGGCCGGGCAGGAGGAGGCATCGAACAGGGGGTGAGTAGAACCGAACACACCACAACTCTGAGTTTAGAACTACCACCGGTTTGATCTTAGTGAACGGAACCAGAACAGTCTTAGCTTGGATCCGAACCGAACTGCGTCTTACTGTCATAGACTAACAAAAACAAATAAGCGTCAAAAACGTAAACACAACTCTGAAAAAGTAGGAAAAACAACAGATAAACAACCTCTGAAGGGGGAACTACTGTCAGAAACACAACCACAGGCTCTGGGAAAATGCAAAAAAAAAAAAAAAAAGATCTTACTCAAATATTTATGTATATATTCGACATTCTTAGATGTATACATTTTAAGCTTTTTGACTTCCACTTAATTTCAGAGGGAAATGTAGTGCAATGTACATACTTAATTTCCAATAACTGACATTCATAGTTACCTGGTACTCTTTAAAGAAATTTTAAGGGTAAAAAAAATGTAGAGAAAAAAATCATCAAATAAAAAGAGAGAAAAATAAGGTATTTTTAAAGCTATAGATTATTTATGTGTTAAATATAATTTAAATACTTACTTTTATTACATACAAAAATTGTTAATAAGCATTATTCCTTAAGGTGTAAAATCTATAAGTTAATTGTGTTATTTTATTTTTCTCTTTTTATTTTGAATATCTACATATATAAAACAATTGTATTTATTCAGAAGGGGAAACTAGTCTTCTGTCAAGTCAAGAATATAAAACAACACCAAATAAAAACTAATAATAATAGTTACTTGTAACTTAACGTCCTGTCATGATAAATATTTTCATGCCGATAATTATCGTGATGAATGTCATATCATTATTTAACTTTTCATTAAGTGTAAAGGGATTTTTGGTCTTGAATGAAAGTTAAAGAGATGGAACAGTTTGCAGATGTAGCAGGACAAAAGTGATGATAAACAAACAAACAACAACAAAAGATATATCGTGAACAAAAAGAAAAGACTTAAACAGATTTAATTATTGGAAAATAATTGTGACTTATTATTAGGCAAAATTAATATAATGTAAAGGACATTTAGGCCTATATGTGGGTTAAACAGAACATAATAAATTAAAATAAATAAAATAAAGGTAAGGGCTTTGATTTAAAACCAATAATTAAAATCAATAGACCTTAAAGACAAAGTAAAATTTTTAATCATGATAAATTATATTAACACTGAAATATAGCACTAACAGTACATTTTACATCTTGAATATTGGACAGTGCATTTCTGCTTTTAATGGATGAGTTATTTTTACATCTACATATTTGATGTTCAGTTGTATTTTAGTTTCTTATATAATATTAAACTCTGAAGTTGTTGCCTATTGTGAATGTCATGATGCATTAGTTACCATGGAGAACTCACGTGTCATGTTGTGTGCTGTTGTTAAATACTCGTACAAACCGTGGAACTGATAAGCCGGTCTTGTTTTGTGATCTTTGCTCTGTCTACTTTTGGTTTCGCTCTTTCAGCGTCGTCCACAGGATGTTGGCAGTCGTCGGAGCTCAGAATCTGGTCAGCAATGTGTGGGGTTACGTCGACACAACATTAAGGTAAAATCTGTCTGGGCTGTGACGCAACCAAATATGATCATCCACAAAGGTGTAGTGCATGATTATATTCAGAATTACATACTAGAGACTGGATCAGTGGTAGGACTTTAAATAATAAGAGTTTAAAGGGTGGAAAAATCCAGTTAATTAGCCAATATCATCCCTGAAATGAACTGACACTGGAGGTATTTTAGTCTTTTATTTTATTATGAGCCTTTAATTAATAACCATTAAACCTAACCATTAAAATGATCTATTCTATATGTGAAAGTGACATTTTTTTTTATTACTTATTTTCAATTAAAGTCAGTATCAATGATCACCCACTGTTAAGCTACATATCTATGGGTGAAGTCAACATTCATAATATAGTAAATAAATTAAAGGTATATTTGATTATATTTCTCCATTTATAATACTACTAATAATACATGAGTTTTATGTAGTGCTTTTCAAAGATGCTTTAATCTGAATTAACTTATATTGAATATTTATAGATACAGATCAATTTTCTTTATCCGTTCAATTCAGCTCAAGAAAAAAAAGTATAGCAAAAAAATCAAAATAAAAAAGAATATTTTATGAACTATTTTATTAATTAAATAAAATATATATTAAAAAAAAAATCCACCTGAAAATGCTTAAAACAAAACTGTTATAAGCCGTAAACGTGAAAATGAACAAAAATCTAAAACACATTAGAACAGTAGAACTGATATGGACCCCAAAGTGTAGAAGTAAATCATTGTCTTTATTTCTGGGCCATATTTCTGGGCCACAGATACAGTTGGCTGGTCGTTGCTATGGTAACGGCGACATCTGACTGAAATGTGATGAGTTTTGTCAATCACATGCAACAAATATGAGCCTGAGTCTGCATTTAAAGCTGCATTAATGAAGAGTTCATGTCAGTGTTGAATCATATTATCATTATTCTTATATCATTAATCGATTAATTATTTGGTCCAGGATGGTGAAAAGTGTTTCTCAAAGCCAGATTATTATCCTCAAATGTGCTGCCCCTTATATACTTAATGCTAATTGCTAATGCTAACGCTAAATGCTGTTCATATTAGGATGGGTAAAAGGAAGAGACTGAATTTCCCTACATAATTAATAAAGTCAGTTAAGGTGTAACTTAACCTGCAATTTAAGAATCTGGAATCTCAGTAGTTTTACTTTAGTTTATGAGTAATTTAATAATTGACAATTAGCTTAATTGATTAGCTAGTCATCATATAGCTTACTGCGGTTAGCTTAGCTTGCTGAAAAAATAAAACCATGAAAACATTTTTTAGACTACATTTATGCAGCCATATTGGTAAATTTATTTGATGTTATCTTGGTCATACTGTTTATTATCACTGCGCTACTGAAGCAGTGACAAAAATAAGTGAATATGTTGAAAGAAAAGCTCATTATAATTTAGAAAACATAATGTATTCTTGGATCCAGAGGTCTCCTTGGTTTGAGGTTTATTAAATGATTCAATACTTATTGAGAAATGGAAGATGTTGAATTTGAGAGCAGTTTAGAGTCATGTGGTTATTGTCTAATACAGGGGTGTCAAACATGCAGCCCGGGAGCCAGAACTGCCCCGCCAAAGGGTCCAATCCGGCCCGTGGGATGAATTAGTGAAATATAAAACTTACACTGAAGACATTAACAATCAAAAATGTTCAAGTAATTTTAGATCAGACTAATAAAACACTGTCATAATAACCTATAAATAATGAAAAACACATTTTCTGTCTTTGTTTTAGTGTAAAAAAAAAAAAGTTAAATGACACAAAAATATTTACATTTACAGATTAGCCTTTTACAAAAAAACTTAAGTTGACAATGATTTCTTTCAGTTTGTTTCCTTTCGGGGTTGCCACAGCAAATCACCTTTGCATGTTTTATTTAGGAGAGGTTTTTTTATTTTTGTCAGATATCCCTCCTTGGGACCGGTACAATGAGGCTTTATAGCGTACAGAACCCAAGGATCACCTGGGTCTTGAACCTGCTACCTTCCGTATCAAAGTCAGTGGCGTTAACCACTGACCTACCCAGTCACTGAAGAACAGAAATATATTAATTGGTTTATTCATGTAGGCACAAAAGATCCTGGTGTTTGACATGTAATTAATTTTAAAGACACTGATGGAGAAGTGATTTAGGATCAAACTTGGAAAATGAAAAAAAAAACAGACTCAAATGACACAAAAACTACACAGAAATATTTTGCCTGATGTATGAGTCTTAAATCAGGTTGGTTCACTTCTTTGCAGACATACAGAGGTTTTTATACAACTCTGCACCCTGAGGAACTAACACTGTAAAAGGAAAAAAAACTAATTACTGACCTCTTTTATTAAAGATCAGTTCTCTCCATTAATGTTGTTGCTGTAAATTTGTGACCGCATTGCGTCAACATACCCTGTTTATGAAAGTCCGTTTACTGTGGGTTGATCTGTGAGTCGGGCGTATCGAGCAGCTGATGCCGAGGTCATCTGATGTGTTTTTCAAGACAGTAAATGCTAACATTCAGTCCTTATGCTGTTAATGTGCCTGCTCTTTTTTTTTTTCTTTTTTTTTTTTTTTTTACTTCGGACAGTCTTGGGTTATTTTCGCTTTTCTGTGTAAGAGAAAATCTAAGTGAAGCCAACTGCACATGCACCGAATGTTCTAAATCATCTAAATGAGTCCAATTGGAGGCTCATGGTTACTTGTTTATTATAATTCTCTACAGTCAAAAGTGCAGACACACCTTCTTATTCAATGTTTCACCCCCAGCCAAACTATGAAAAAAAAAAACTGCGACTTATAATACAGAAAATACGGTATTTACATATGCATCTCATTGTCCTTTGTTTGTTTGTGTTTGAAAAACCACAATAAAAAGCAGTTAAAAACCAAAAGTAAAATCATAACAGTAACTCAACAAAGCAGAAAAAAGGCAGCATTTCTCTGGTAGATTTAAGAACACTTGAGGATTTTGGTTAAACGGGAAAAAACTGAAGAATGGATGGTGTTCCTGACCCTGGGTTTGTGTTGGTGAAGGTGGTGCTGGCTCCCCAACTGGCTGCCGTCGTGGTGTCCCACGTCTCAGAACCAGCTGAAGATGGCAGAGGACAGGATGCTCCGAGGTAAGGATCCACCTGTCTGCGTCACATCCTCTAAGGGCAGGATTCTCAAAACTCATTTTCTTTAAAGGGCCACGTTCACCACGGTTTGTTCTCAAATGGGCCGGACCGGTAAAATAATAGCATAAAAACCTATAAATAATGACAACTCCAAATTTTTTTTCTATGTTTTAGTGCAAAAAAACCCCCCCATTAAATTATGAAAATACTTTTATAATAATAATAATAATAATACATTTTATTTGAAAGCACCTTTCTGAACACTCAAGGTCACTGGACAAGCATTAAAACAGCAATAAGCGTTAAAACAGCAATAAAAGTAGACATAAAGTCCTAAAATCACAAAAAAAAAAGGTCAAAGACAATAGGCTGTTTGAAACAAATGGGTTATAAACTATCTAAGCAAAAAAGATGTGAATAACCTGAAAGAATTAAATATCATAGGAAAAATAAGCGCAATTCTAACAATTTTATGCCTCAACTTAACATTTCTACACATGCACTATGGATCTGATGTTTAGACGTATTATATATTCACATTTTATTGTTACAGGAGTTTGTAAATGTAAATATTTTAATAACTTAATGGGGGGTTTTTTTGCACTAAAACAAAGACAAAAATGTGTTGTCATTATTTATAGCCATAGTTTAATATTTAATAAAAAAATAAATAAAAACTTGAATTATTAAAAAAAAAATAAAAATCTATATTTGTTTTGATTTCAGTCCGATATAAGACCTAAAAACTCTTCGGTCCTGTGTTTCGCCGTAGGTGTAGGCAGACCTTTCTCCAAACAGTACATCCCCATCTCCAACATTAACACACTATGGACCCTGACGTTCAGCGGCGACACTGTCAAATCCAAAACCCCCCTTGTTCTGCTCCACGGGTTTGGAGGCGGGGTCGGGCTCTGGGCTCAGAACCTGGATGCTCTCTGTCAGCACAGACCCCTGTACGCTCTGGACCTGCTGGGCTTCGGCCTCAGCAGCCGGCCCCAGTTCCCCTCAGACACCCAGAAGGCGGAGGACCAGTTTGTGGACTCCATAGAGCAGTGGAGGACTAGAACGGGCCTGGAGACCATGATACTGCTGGGACACAACCTGGGAGGATACCTGACCGTGGCCTACGCTATTAAATACCCAGGCAGGTGGGTGCAAATGACGGGTTATAGAGTTCTAGGTTTTATTTTACAGGGGTTTTTTTAGTGAATTCTATGAATGAAAACAGGAAACACTTTAAAAGCAGAAAAAATGCTGTATAATTTGCAGTCATTTGATGTTTGATCATTTCTTCTTTCATATATAAAGAATTTTAAGGTTTGAACAAATATGAATGACATGAAAGGTCTTAAGAGAAATAAGTGCATTTAAAAATAATAATAATTTTATGCTTATTAGTGAATGTTTACTGCCTTTGTAAACCCACTGTGATTTTTAAGTTATGTTGCACATGTGTAAATAAGCAGTGGCATAATATTGTTTAAATTTACACTTATTTTCCTCTTTTTTTTCTACGGAATTTTACCTTGTTCATATTATTCACATTTTTATTAGACTAACATTTCGTTAGATGTAAACATTTTTTTTTTTTTATCACTTTGTCTTTATTGGTTTTTAAAGATATTAACAATCAAAAAACAAGGAGGCAAAAACAAATACGATTACAAATACAAAAAAATAAAATAATAAAAAAATAAAATAATAATAAAATAAAGAAATAAAATAATAATAATATAGTCTTGTGGTATATGCAGAAAAGATTAATATATAAAGAAAAAAAAATGAACCAGTTCCCTTATGTTTTCTCCAGATAAGATGTGAGCATGATGTAAACATTTTTATACTCTGAAACATAGATACATTTGTTTGGTTGTTTAATTCTTAATTTTGTATTGTAAAAATTAATTTTTTTGTATTGCTGAGGGAAGATCCATCATCCTTATTTGTTTTGTCTGTGGAGTCGCAGGCGTATCGATGTGTGATTCAAATGTAATTTTCAATTGAATAGATGAGAATGGAGGATAAACATGTGAATCATGGGAAATCCTAAGAAAAAGAGAATTGAAAAAAGTAGAATAAAATAAAAGTATAGACAATATTAACAACATAATAACATCTATATCTATGAAAGTCTACATTAGTATTTGACAGATTACTGTTATTGCAACAGTTTTTTTTACATGAACTGCAGGATTATTGCACATCCTTAACATTAATCTACGTTCTGAAATCAGACGCTACTGGAAACAACAAATAAAGTGAATGTTCCCAGAAGCAGAAGGAGAACTCTGCATTGAACTGTGCTTTGACTAATGGCCCTGCCCTCTCAGCGTTAACATGACTGTAGCCGAGCACGCCGCCACCTTTACAGGATACAGCTGTAGCGCCTGTGCCCGTAGGAGCCGGCGGTCTGATAACGGCAGTGTCCTCCACGCCGCTCTCCTCCCACTAGCCTCTATCTCTCAGGAATCATCTCCTCTCGTCTCCAGCTCCGAGCTCCCAGCAGCACCCGGCGCTCCCCTGAGGGACGTCTGATAAAATGTCCTCAATCCCTTATCGTGCTTCTTCATCAGTAGCGCTAAAAAAATTCCCTCTTCCTGTCCTCTCGTTGTTATCTCGCCGTTCCAAATGGCCTTTAAGTTATTACAGGAGATGCTCTTGATCAGGGACACATGTCCTTATTTAAGCTGAACTCATTGTTCCTGTTATGACCTAAAGAGGAGGCCTGGTGTTTATGGACGGCAGAACATGTTACACTTAGGTTCTACGGGCCCTAAAGATGTTCCGTATTTAGGTTTAACCCTTTCATGCATACTGGTCACTACGGTGGTCAGCTACTCTATACCTCCGTGTTTTCCAACCAGTGTGCTGTGGAAAATGATCCAATTCCACCTGTTGGTTCTGTAAGCCCACAGTGTGGTTCAGATCCATAAACTGCACACACCAGTGATCCAGTCTGGAACAACAGTCTGCTGCTTCTGTTTGAGAATGAAAATAAAAGTGAACCGGTTCTGATGTGGTGGTTCTGTTGATAAAGCCCCCTCAGTACTGATTAGTGAGTTACCCATGAACCCAGGGTATCTGGTTGGGGCAAGAGGGATATGCATCCCATAATATACAACAATATACAACAGACTTCAATCTGGGGGGGTCACTGGTGCACCCCTCTGAGCTTTATGTTCCAGTTCAATAAATATACTTTTTTTTTTTTTTTTTACATTATTGGTCGGTGGTGTGTCATGTGATTTTTCTAATATCAAATATGAGCTGCGACGCAAAAAAGGTTGGGAAACACTGCTGTACCTGTTCTCTTCTATATTTGTGGGTTTTGTTGTTTTAGTTGCATATGAGCCAAAACAGTGGACACTTCTGCATCATCCCATACAAAACAATTCATGCTGTTGTTGTAACTGTGCTGTTCTTCATAAACCTGATCTGCAGTGACATGTTTTAGAGTAAATCAACAAATAAAACAGTTGAGTTTTTTTTGTTTTTTTTTTGCATATTATTTCCATGAAGTGAATAATAACTGCTATTAGACTATGTTTAAATGTGGGAAAATATCTGATTAGAAGCATTAACCCTGTAAAGCCTGAACCATTAAATCATTGATTAAAAAAATAAATAAAAATTGGTCCTTCTGAATAACCAAAAATCAAATTTTTTTTCAAACATCAGTTTCCATGTAGTAGTAGTAGTAGTTGTTGTAGTTAATAACTGGAATTTTGCAACTTCATAAAAATAGTCATTTGCTGCTGCATTTCCCTGCAAAACATTAAGGCAAGCAAGTTTATTTGTACAGCACATTTCATGTACAGTGCTTTACATCAGACATAAAAGCATCACAAGCGAGGCATAAAAAGTGAAAATTAAAAGAGAAAATAAAAAGGATACAAGATTAAAAAGAAAAAATAAATCAATAAAATCGAAGAATCAGATTTATTAAATTATAATTAAACTTGAAAATGTATGGATAGCAACAATAGTTCTATTTTATCATTAAAGATATGGTTTTGATAAAAAAAAGATCTTGCATAAACTGGTGGATTAACCATTATAGAAACATAAATGGATATTTAGGTAAAACATAAATACTGTTAGATTACAGCAGCAGTGGAAAACACCTTATTCTGGGTGGAGCTGGGATCATACATGTGTTAAAACTTTATTTTAGATGAACTTTTATCTGATTTCTGTGTCTGCTTTTAGGGTAAAACACATCATCCTGGTGGAGCCGTGGGGTTTCCCTGAGTGTCCGGACGCCGCCGAGGCCGACCGCCCCATCCCGGTCTGGATTAAAGCCCTCTGTGCCATGTTCAGCCCCTTTAACCCCCTGGCTGGACTGAGGCTGGTGGGCCCGCTGGGTAAGACCTGGTACCGCAGCGTTAAATCAACAATGAATAATGAAGGAAGACATTTATTTCAGCTTCCAGTTCTAGAGCACAGATTATTTCAGAGTTTTACCTTAGAGTTAGTAACCAAAAAGGAATAAGATACTCTTTAAATGGAGTATTTTTACTTCCATATATTATGATCTGACCCACAGTTATCATTAGTGTTTAGAATAAAGAGCTGGGAAGTTCTGCCGAAGATGCCAGTGTACTGGTGTGTACAGATATGAAGCGTTGAATGGTTTATTTTATTATTTTTTAAAATTTGCACAGCAATCACCCCGCACCGCACAATGACGACAATAACCCCCCCCCCCCCCCAAAAAAACAAAAAGGAATAGACCGGCAGCTTATTTTTGGCCTATCCTTTTCACCCGACATTAAATTAAATATGTTCATCATTATTACAAAAAGTATCAACAACAAAAGCACGTGATGAAATGATCTTATACGTCATCTTATAAGTTAAATTATTGGGTTTATGATTATGTTTTCTATACGGGGGTGCCAAAAAAATGAGACATCTGTTCATCACCTAATAATCTGTTTAAATGCGTTTGCTATTTGTGCTGAAAAAAGCGTAATTTTTTTTTCATTGCTCTTCTTTCAGGGATAGATATGCCACTTCCTGCAACAGAAAAGGTGTTCTGTGTATGAGCAATGAAATAAAATGTGGAGGAGCAACAAAAATTTCATAAACAAGCACCCGCAGAAACGTAGATTTGGACGTGGCATTTGTAGAATAAAACATTTTATGTCCAAAATAAATCCTTTTAAGTAGCATTTTTTCTGCCCGTGTAGTCACTCCAATATGGACATCTCATTCATTCACCCGTTTTATCCTCACTAGGGTCACGGGGGTCACTGGAGCAGCTACTTATGGGTGAAGGCGGGGTTCACCCTGGACATGTGACCAGTTCATAACAGTTCTGACATATAGAGACAAACAATCACTGTCACATTCACACCTATGGGTAATTTAGATGAACCCATTAACCTATCAGTGCATGTGTTTGGATGGTGGGCGGAGCCAGAGTACCCAGAGAGAACACGCAAACTCCACACAGAAAAGTCCCGCCCCCTTCGACTAGTACTGGAATCGAACCCATGACCTTGTTGCTGTGAGGCACATGTGTTAGCCAGTGCATGGAGACTTCAGAAAATGTCAGTTCTTTTTCTGGCAGATCCTGTACATTGACACATTTGTGTGTACAGACGTTTTTGCTCAATAAATGCTTTGTTTTTACAGATTCATAGTAAATGAGAGTAGAGCTGCGACACATCTAAAACAACTGACAGTAAAAAAAAGTGCACAGAATCAAAATGATCAGAATGAATAAATGTTCTTAGAAAGACGTTTGACTCAAGATAAAGTTCCGTCCTGACAGAACTCTCTCGTAAATCGTTATATTTTACATGTTTTCAGCAGCAAAGTAGCCCGACTGTTCATTAAAACACTGACACCACGAGCACATAATTATACAAGAGTTACACTAAAGCTTCTTTCTCATGCTTGGGCTCTGAGACAAACCTCGGTGTCTTCATGCCCTCCAACCCTCCCACTTCTTCATAATCGTGTAAAATATAATGAAGCAGCCTCGTGCTTTAATGGCTACACGCTTTGATGTGACAGCTCTGTGGCCCCTGCAGGTCCTGCGCTCGTCCAGACGATGAGACCCGACTTCAGGAGGAAGTTTTCCTCCATGTTCAGTGACAACACGGTGTCGGAGTACATCTACCACCTGAATGTGCAAACCCCCAGGTCGGTCCGTCTGCGCCTCTGCTTCTCCCCATTAAGCCTCATTATTCGCATTCTTTTGCTTTTGTTCCGTATTGATTTCATTTTCCTCTGTGTCTTCGCAGCGGGGAAACAGCTTTTAAGAATATGACTCTTCCCAACGGCTGGGCGAAGAGGCCGATGCTGCGGAGGATGGACCAGCTTCACCCCAACATCCCCATCACCATCATCTACGGATCCCGCTCCAGTATCGACAGCAATTCAGGCAACGTCATCAAACACATGAGGCCAAACTCCCACGTGGAAATCATGGTAAGTATATATCGGCCACAGGACGTGTTTATTTACTGGCTACGTGGTGATTAGTCACAGAAAGTACATTGAATTAATAACATAATGCTTTGTGCAGCTGCAGGATGTGGGTTCCCATAACATTTAACCTGTTGTTTCTCGTCTGAATCATTTCAATGCAACACATACAGTAACTTCATTAATATAAAACCAAGTTATGATCAGAAAACAGCAAAGGTCAGAATATAATCATGTTTATTTTTCCAAGTTTTTGTCTATTTTGGTGAGTTTTAGCAGGAGAATAGAATAGAATAGAAATTAGTACAACAAAATTTAAAAGTACCATCCAATCTGTACATCATAACTAAAATACCATAAAAATACAAATAAAATAAATAGATTTCTGGCCAAATAAATAGTGTTACATCCCAGGCTATGGGAACCTGAACGCAACATAAAGAGGCTCCCCTCCTTAAACTTAAAGATCTTAAACTCTAATGACTGTAAAGCAACAAATAAACAAACAATGGCTTTTTTTTTTAACAGTATCGTGATATATCCTAGTATTGTGATTTGTATCGTATTACCAGGTTCTTGCTGATACACACCCCTACCCAGAAAAACTTCATGACAGTCATGAGTCAGAGTATTTCAGCTGAATGTTTGAATTTTTTTGGTTTGTACATCAATCACTACACTGTAACAAACACAAAAAAATTCAAAAAAAAGAATAGTCTAGAAGCAAAAAAAAAGAGAAAAAAGACATTAAAATCATCAGAGATTAAACACGATTTTAAAATGCATTCAGAGAATAAAGGAAAGACATTATATTGAGGAACAAGTACACATTAATGTTGTAAAACTGAATATTGATATAACATAAGTATTAAACTGGGACCAGACCATATGTTTATTTAACTGTTTACATCAGTGGATATTTTGGCGTTTGTTTATGTTGGATTGTTCCAAAGTTTCCCTACATTTACGGACGCGCAAAAACATTCATTACTTCCTGTTTGCCGTGCAGACGATCCGTGGAGCCGGACACTACGTCTACGCCGACCAGCCAGAAGACTTCAACCACAGCGTTCTGCGAGTGTGTGAAACGGTGGACTGAACCCATAGATACGTTTGGAAACTTGAACTGTGGAGAAAAAGGGTACGGCGTGGCTTCAGCAGCCGACGCGGAGCTGCAGAATCCCACTTTGTTTATGCGAGTTCTAAGGAGGGTTTGTTGACGTTTCGGAGAAGTGATCAGATTTGGACTCATGCGTCACCGTGATCATCAGCTGACCAGTGACGCAGTGGTTATTTTTAGAGGCTCAGTGTGTTCTTAACACAACATCCTCTTTTTACTGATAATTACCAGCTAATTACAAGCATTCCTACCGTCATCCAGTGCCACCAAATGGGTTCATTTCACTGTGTGCCTTAAAGTTGATCTATTAACGGGTTAATATATGAATTGCAGGGTTCCCACGGTCCAAAAAAAAAAGTAGTGAAATTCTAAAACCTCAGGCTGGGTGTTCTGGAAAAGTCAAAGATCCAAACAATACACCTTTTGGACATTTGGGATCAAAATAGCCTGTAGGTTTTTCTCTGTCTTGATGCAAAAATCACCTGTGAATCCACATTGCGTTGCATTTTTGTCACTTGTTTCCACCTTAATGATCCACAAGTTTGGGTTTTTTCTGTATTGAAATGCATAAAATGAGAAAATCAGCCAAACTGAGACCAAAATAGTGCAGATTTCAGGGATTTCCATCAGTTTGTAGGGGTTTATTTACTATAATTTGACTAGAAATAATGCATTTTCCATCATTTTTGATATGCACGTGATTACGATCCTTCAAAATAGGTCGTTAGTGTAATTGTTTTTCTGTACTGAATGTGAAAACATCAGACAATTGCGGAACAAAAAATGCTATTTTGTTTTCTTGCAGTAATTTAGTACATTACTGTTCATGTGGAACTTGTGCAACATTGAAACATTCTGGAATAATCTGAAATAATCCAACAAAATTCATAGTGTCTATTGTTCTTATTTAGTTTTCTTCTGTATCAGACACATAATCAGTTAATCATACCTGACATGTTTTGGCGTTAAACTTCCGTCTTCATCAGACGCATCACATGTTGTTGAGTGACGTGTTTAAGATAAGTGATGTTCATTGGTGACTCCGCCCCTTTTCATCGGTCCACCGCTGGAGGATGTCGCTTCAGGTGCTGTGGAACGAAAACTACATAAACTTTGTCTGAAATAATTTGTGGGAACCCTGTAATTGCTTCCACCAATGAAAAGAGGACTTAAAAAAATTAATTCTGAAAAACACCCAGCTAATAAATCCTGTGAATGTAAATGATTGTTCATATATGGACGCAGATGTCCCTTTTAATGTAGTTCACAGTGAATTATACAGGACCTTCTTCCTGTGAGGAAATAGTGAAAATTAATGGCGTAGAGTCATATTTGTGGATATTATAGTAATAAATTCATGCTCTATCCAGACTAATGCAGATGTTTTACCAAACCGATATCGTTCCCTACGTTTTTACGTTATTATAACGTGTTAAACAGTGATGTCACATCCTGTTATACTCATGCCTATTATGTGTTTGTGTAAAGAAGCTGCACCTGAAACTTCAAATCCAGGTCAGCACTGATACCTTTGGGAGACGGACTGGACCGGCACAGGTGTCAAATACGTGGTTCGAGGGCCAAAACCGGCCCACCAGTGGCTCTAATGTGGCCTGTCATAGGAATTTACGAAATGCAAAATAGACATTAATGATATTAACGATCGAGGATGTTAAAATTGTTTTAATTCAGGTTGTATATGCAGAGTAATATGATCTCAAGTGGGTCAGACCAGTAAATTACTGCCATAATAAACTATGAATAATGACAACCACAAATGTTTGTCTTTATTTTGGTATAAAAAAAAAAAAAAAAAAAAGGAAAACTATATGAAATTATTTATTTCCTTCAGCAAATAAGTGAATAACCTGAAGAAATATGAACAACCTGAAATATTTTATGAGAAGTAATTAAGTGCAATTTGACCAATATTCTGCCTGGTACTAAATGTTTTGTGTGTTTGTAGATCCACTAAGTTGTAATGTACGTGTGTAAATAAACAGAGGCGTGATATTGTTAAAATCGTTCTGAAGACATTTCAGGTTTTTAATGTTATTCAGATTTTTAAGGAAATGCTGCGTCATTTTTACACCTTGGCCAATTTCTAACCAAAGGGGTATCATAATCATTCTGTCATCTGTCCGTCACACACAAGGCACGCCCCCTTACATTTCACTGATATCCCTTCAGTCACTTTTTATCAATTTTTTTTTTTCCCCATACGTTGCTTTCTCATACATTACAGGTTTTGGCTCAATAGCGTTAAGGTCATGTTAGTCCCTCATTTATTTGGACAGCATTTTAAGATTCTGAAGTCCATGGACTATATGAGAAAACATGAGTCGCCATC
>JAPSES010133311.1:0-15275 GCA_029822895.1 Maxillicosta whitleyi
GGGGTGTCAGTCACAATATGTGGGGGAACTGTGCTGCTTGGCGGAGGTTTGTGCTCTCTGAGTGCTTTTCTAGTTTTGACTGTTTTTAATATTTTCTACCTGTAGATATCACCGCTTCTCTCAAACTCGTCCAGTCCATCCAGTGAACCAAGCTCTTCAGCGTCATCTCCCTCTAATTCCCCACTTACCAAACATCGCCATCGCACACAAAATGGACGTGTTTACCACAAGCATCGTAAAGATGTTTACTCAAGTTTGGAGCGGCTCAACAGAAGGCCCAGGGATAACAGATGCTCGTTGGAGAAACTCTTCCTCCAGCCGACATCTCTTGAAACTGTGACCACCCGCTTCGGGCCGAACGAGTCACCCCTGCAGGTTCCTGGCTGCAGCAGTGACAGCAGTGGCGATGAGCTCGATGAAGAGTGTTTGTTGGATAATGCCGAATTTGACAGGAATCGTAAAGAGCGTTCCACTGTTCTGGTGAGGCGTTTCTTCAAGAATAATCAAAAGGTAAATGAATACAATTAAGAAAGTAACACAATCTTGTATATGAAGAGTACAGATTTATATGTACACTGCAAAAAGTGTTATCTTAATTAAGATATATTTTCTTAAAATGAACCTAAAATTTCTTGTTTTTCTGTGATAAGTTATTTTTGCTTAAAATAAAATTGTCAGACAAGATAATTCTGCTTGTTTCAAGATACTTTTTATTTAATTATCTTATTTGGTCAAACGGTCTTGGTATTGAGTATTTACAGCTAGTTTTAAGTACTTTGAAGCTTAAAACAAGCATTAACCACATTTTAAACATGAGTGATCAACAATCAAAAAAGGACCTGAACTTAGGTTTCATGAGTCAAATTTTCTTAATTTAAGACAATATTACTTAATTTTAGTCTAAAAATACTATTTTTAAGAATGCTGTGCAAGTATTATTTTCTTATTTTTCAAGGTCTTGCCAAGTAAAATTTTCTTCTTCTCTTGGCAGATAATTCTGCTTATTTTGAAATATTTTTTTCTTAAATGTTCAAGGGGACTTTTCGCAGTGTACTCAGGTCCTGGGTGTCAGTAACAGTCTGCAAATCCACAAAAGAAACTCAAATACTAAAAGAGAATTGCAATAAAAAAAATAAAATAAAAAAAACACAGCAAATAAAGTGTCAATATTAAGAATGTCAATAAAGATCATTAAAAGTGAATTCAAGTGCATCCAGTTTAAACTCCCATAATTATTCTCTGTACAACAGTATGGAACAGACAGTCTATTCTCTAACTGAAAGTCATGATCTCAGGCTGGATCAAACTGAACACTTTTTATACACTCATGACTTTTACACCTATGAGAAATCACAGAATTAAATCTTTTTGCCATTAACCAAAGGGCAGAAAAAAACAAAACAAATGAAGATACCAATGCTTGTCAAACCAACAGTATCTGACACCAGGACAAAGCGCTGAGTTAAAACTACTAGATCAAATATACACAGTGTAAAAACAAAGACATGTACCTTTTTCTTCTTCAGTAGAGTTGAGGTGAAAGGCTGCGTCATCAGGATTTGAACCAGGGACTCCCATGTTGCAGATCAGAATAATGCCGCTATGATGAATAAATCCATGAATGATGAATCCAGAAAGCGTGTGTTAGACGGATCAGAACAGCAAAGGAGGTAGAAGTTCCTTTCACAGAGGGATTGCAGGACACGCATGCTGGTTGATGTGTCCTTAAGCAAGGCACTTAAGCTCCTGTTTGCTCCCCAGGCGCCTGCTGTGACAGTGTGTGTTCCTGCATGTTCTAGAGCAGAGCTGGGATTTCAGTGTGTGGTCAAAAGTACTGTAGACTGACAATAAATGGTCTTAAATAAATAAAATAAAATACTAATCTTACTGGGGCTGAGGTGGGTCAGAAACACACAAGACCAGAACCAGGAAAACAGGGAGGACCAGAACACTGGAAAGTCTGTCACATTGGAAGAGCTATCAGAGTGAACCAGGGCTGCTTCAATACCGGCCAGCTGATTAGGCACAGCTGGGACCAACAGGTGGAACTGGTTTTGACAAATGAGGTGTGGTAAAGGTGAGGGAGGGGACAGCAGCCAGGCAGACTGAATATTTAAAGGCTCATATTTATTAAACCTACTTTTATTATTAGTCTGTGGTTCATTTATTTGTGTATTTGGACCCTAATATTTCATACTAATAGTTTGATTTTGAACTCTCCAGCTGCTGCAAAACTATCTTTATATTCATTTTGGCAAAAATTAATTAGATTTCTACAACTTGTTTTAATTCCTGCTTATTTTGTTATGTTTTATAACTAGTCATTCTAAATAAATCTGTAGTTCAACATTTGGTTTAGACACTTACTATGAGGGAATTCTAAGTGTGGGTTAAATTTGACCTGAAACAAATTGTGAAGGCTGAAGAAATGAACAGTTTGTAAGGATTCATGTGAAAACAGTGATTTAAGTAATCTAAGGTGGTCGGTGAAGTGCTTAGATATTCTACAGTGTTGTTGCCCCCCCTCCAGCCCTCATTTCAGTGGTACTTGCTGGTTGTACACTTTTCCTTCATTTGTGAACAACAGTAACATTAAAGAGCGTTAGTATTCACAAACTACTGACTTTTTAGAATTGCATTTGAGAACATATGGTGTGAACATGTGGGTGATGTTACAGTTGAATAAAGTGAGTAAACATTTTAACCTGTGTCTGATTCTGGTTTGAATTACTTTCTCTATTTTTATCTCTCATGCAATTTCATTTTTTTTTAATAATACATATGTGTATGATTTTAATGTAATTTTATGGGTTTCAATCCCTTGTGTATGAATGGTGTTATACAGATACATTTACCTTTCCTGAATATTAAAATATAATCTGTGAATGTTATATTTTGGTATATGATCGTACTTTCTGTGTAGACAAGACAAAGGTTTAACTGATGATAATATCCTTTTGAGACTCAGGAAAGGTTTTTTTTTTATTTTTTTTTTTTTTATTGGAAACAGCATAATGCAACAGTTTTTTCAGAACACATTTTTTTTTTTTTTTTTGTAAATCCTTTGCAGTGGACAGGAGGTTTGTTTTTGATTTTGATTTTTTCTTTGTTTTTTCTGGGTCTAAGGAGGATTTTGTGATTATAAAAGAACCTGTTTACATGATAGTTTGGGAACTTTTCCAATTCTACCTGAACTTCACACCGAAGAAAGAAAACATGGTTAAATTAGACAACATCATTTAGCAGATTTCCGACATGCCCTCTGGAGCCCTCTCACAGTCTCCCGGGACGACTTGGACCTCAAGTGCGAGGGCTATTACTCAGTGAGCGCCAGCACCTGCTGTTTTTTAATCAGTGCTCATCCAAAGACAGATCCCCTGAATGGGCATTTATCCTCTGTGGACCAATTAGAAACCTCTCCTATCTGTTGTTTCCTAGTTCTTCTAAAGTTCTGACCAATGACAGATGGCCAAATGTAGGATCAACAGCACAAAACAAAAGCACAGGTTAAAAGAGAAAAAAAAAAATACTGGTATGTAGTGTAGTATTTACAGCAAGTTGATTAAAAATAGAAAAGAGAGAGAAAAAAAAAGAATATAAACTCCAAATGCTTCGATTTTAAAACTAATTTCAACATTGTATAATACCATATGATTAATAGAAATATCTTAACAAAAACAATATTTTTTTTTGTATGAGTTTAGCTGTAAGAACATTTTGGAGCCATGTTAATTAGCTGCGCTGTCTGTCGTTTCTGATGTGCCACACGCTGTCGCTGTGGCCGAGATACATTTCAGCTTCTTTTTTTTCCTGCTGTGCAACACTCACTAACCAGCACAGACTGACAGCACTAATCAAAACACTGCAAGTACAAACGGAACAGTTAAAACTACTTTGACTGCAGATGTTGAGTGTTTAGATGCAGGGACACCACCATGGAATATTGCTTCTAAATTGAACGTTGTTTGCACATACCACATTCTCTCGAGACCCCAAAATGTTCTCGTTACAGAACTATAATAAACTGTTGGAATGAGAAAAGCTCACCATCTGTCTCATTTCTACAGACTACAGATCATTATATGGAGTTGTGAATCATTTATCTTTCTTCCTCTCGCCGTGTCGTCACGTCGCCCTGGTGATCGTTTCTTATTTAAACCCAAACAGCCACGACGACCAAAACCGTCTACTGCTTAAACTGTTTAATACCTGTTGATCCATTAATCATATCAATACATGTAAATAACTGGTGTAAAATACAGTTTATCATCTTTTCTTGGTCATCAGATATGACCCATTTGGACATTCAGAGGCTCTGTAGTTACCAGGGAAACAACGTCATCTTCTACAACATTGATTCACCAGTAAAACCCATGGAGTCGGATCAATGGCAGTGGATGGAAACACTGGGTTTATGTTCAGTTAATGAGAGGTTTTGCCATAAAAGTTTACATTTTCTTCAGTTTTCTCTGTTTTTGATAAAATAAATAGTGATGCACCGATCCCAATTCCAGTATCGGGTATCGGAACCAATACTTAGCGTGAGTACTTGTACGTGTAAAAACACTCCGATACTCCCGCACCGATACCAGTAACAGCAGCGTGACAGTCATAGTTTTAATTTCAGCAGGTACAGAGGAGTATAATGTCAGCAGTGTGGAGATTACAAAAGTAACGCATACTGGAAGTAACGTTAAAGACACAAACAGATGGTTCTGTCCGTCCTCTGCGTGCACAGTTCTGTCTGTTTTCCAGGTGTTGGTGGATTTGTACCCGGACATAGAATCCCAGCAGAACCGTGGAGGTAGAAGATGTGTTCAAAGAGCAAAAAACTACTGACATATTTATACCAACTACCCAGGGCGGGGCTAGATTACATCCTACCTCTAATACTATGGGGGTCAGGAGCGGTGCAGACCCCCCCCCTCCACACAAGTGCAAATGAAACTTAAAACTCATTTGTCTTTTCCTCCTGAAGCTTCACTTTAAACTTTACCAGTGGAAACGCTCCAACATTAGGATCACATTAGTGTTCCATCTGTCCTCTACATGTTTATTTTTACTGACTTTCTTCTTATTATTATTAAACTGGACTTTTCTTCCTGGTCTTCCATTCAGAGCCCCGCCCCCTGGTGGATTGATTGACAGACGCTCATTCCAACACATTAAATGTCAGTAGCAGCACTTTATTCCAGTCAGAATAATGACAGCCACAATAAAGTACATTTATAAAAGGAACAACTGTAATGGGATTACTAAGTACTCATTGGTACTCAGTATCGGCAAGTACTCAAATGGAAGTACTTGTACTTGGACTGGGAAAATTTGGTATATGTGCATTCCTAATAATAACCTTCAACTTAAATCTGAGCTTTTATGAATATTTACATGATCAGTCAGTTAAATATAGAAAAACACCTGATGTTTGATGAAAAAATGCAAAATACAGAGGATTATGGCATAACAAATGATGAAAATCACTTAATAAAAATTAAATACAGAGAAAAAAATATGTTCGAATTGTCACAAAAGTTACATTGCATGTGTGTGGGTTAAATATTTTCAGTTTACACAACAGGAAAGAAGAATGAAAACTACGACGAGATGAGAACTTCCAGCTAATTGCTTCCACTGAGCCGGGTGAGATTAAGAGAAACCAAAATAAAAACAGAAACGGGATTACAAACAGTTAGAACCGAGGTCGGAAATATCAAGTATCAATCCAATGCCGATAGTATCTCAGAAGTATTTTTGGGGTTATCAGATTCCACATCTGACACAGTTAAACTATTATCCCCCACAGCTTTAAGCTCTAGTCTGTGTGGAGGTGTTTGTGCTTCTGCCAGTCTGCTTAGATGTTTGGTACACTGCATGATTTTCACACCGTAAAATACACATTAAAGGGATGATTTTTAACCCTTTAACCCCTAATGTGTCTGTGACGAACACCTGTTTACAATTCATTCTATTATTATGTACATATTCAATAAAAATTAGGATGTAAGGGTTATATTGATGTAAAGTAAATAGGTCGTAAGGGTTGTTACGATGCTGAATCATGATTTGTTTATGTTGTATTTTCCTGTATCATGTGTGTGTGTGTGTGCGTCCAAAGTTGAGGCTTGAATCCAAAGGTGACCGCACCTTTTCATTCAGGACCCCTCCACTTTGGAACAGCCTGCCCGAGGAGATAAGGCTGTGGAATCAGGGACATCTTTTAAATCACTTCTTAGAACGCATTGCTTTTATGTGACGTTGTCCCTGTTAAATGTTGAATGCGTACATATTTATTTATTAATATTTTATGTACACATATACATACACAAGTTTTAGCCCCTTTGCTTGTATTCTGCTGTTGTGCCCTTCTGCCTTGTCTGTCTAAGCACTCTATATAAATAAAGTTATTATTATTATTATTCATTCATGTCTGAACCTGCTTTATCCTCACTAGGGTCACGGGGGTCACTTGGCGACTATCCCAGCTACTTATGGATGAAGGCGGAGTTCACCCTGAACATGTGACCAGTTCATCACAGGGCTGAACATAATGAGACAAACAATCACTTACATTCACACCTATGAACAGTTTAGATTAATTATTATTATTATTATTATTATTATGTGCATTATGTAAAAAAAACATCCATATTGATACCGTGCCTGGAAAAACCATCCCACCAGCAGGAGAACAGTAAGCATTCCAGCTTAATCAGAATTAATTTTCAAGAATATGTAGGATGTTTCATTGGTCAAATCAAATGTAACTGTATTCATTATAATATAAGGATGTGTTTACAAGCAAGAGATAAAAGCTGCACTAAACAATGCACTAGACACAATACATATGCGTTCGTTGTAGTATGCCATTATAAAATGTGGTGTTATTGCATAATGAGGTGAAGAATTATGGGATGGTATGGCTTATATAGTGCTTGTTTACACCTTGATACTCACAGTTCTTTAGACAAAGCCTCACATTCACATTCACACACTACGACTGTACCAGGCAACGCACTGTCAGACCGACTGGGACTAATTTAGGGGTCAGGGTCTTGCTCAAGGACACTTTGACATGTGGACAGTCGGAGCCAGGGTTTGAACTGCCAACCTGCTCTTCAACCTGCTCTACCATCTGCGCCACAAATCACATTATTACATATCGTTCCCTCCCCCCCTCCAGAAACAGTTCATGACTAAATCAGACTAGATCGGATCAGGACGTCTGGAGTTCAACAGGATCGTTACATGCCAGGAGTTCCAGGGCGCTGACACGTTACTAAAGTAAATAACTGGTACAAGAAAACAAGGGAGGCTGGTTGTTTGTAGTAAAAATGTTTATTAAACAAACAAAAGAACCAACAATGGTTTACATCTTATGTTACGTGGACGTCTTCCTACTCCCTTTCAGACACAACACTTATTCTTTCTTTAATTATCGTATTATTTTTTGTCTTTTTCTTTATTTTTTGTTGTTGTTTATCTTGTAAAAAGGTGGCTTTCCCCTATGTTTTATATTGTGTTTGTGTCTGAAATAAACTCAAACTGAAACCTTATGATGAACACAGAACTCAGCGGTCGTCTTCGTTGTGGTCGCCACTAGATTTATAGGCGAAGATTTCACAGGTGTCGTCAATCAGCCTGACAGGGGGCGGAGACAATGGGAAAAAAAGCATAACGTGGATGTTGACAGCTGTCTGGATCTGTCTAAGGTTCTAAAATACATGTTCCTTAGACTGCACCTGTTTTTCTTTTTTTTTTTTTTGTCACTTATGGGTACCAAACCAAATATGGTAACGTCATTAACCATGATTTTATAAGTAATAATAAAAAAATCTGAACTATTTCCCAAAAGTAATAAAGCCTTATATCCTCTAATAACACACTGACGTTGAAATGTTGAGTTTCAGAGTATTTCTATGAGTGCAACATAAAAGGGTTAAAACACATTTTCGACATAACGCTGGCTCATGTGCTGAGAAAAGGAAGAAACCTGCACATGATTTTATTGAAACACTACAAGTTGCCGTGTGAATATTGAGTTTACCCTTTTGTGTTTGAGTAGACGCTTTGCTCCAGAGGTGAGCGTGTATTGTGTTTCTGACTCCTCAAACAGTCACTCCAGTCGCCTTTCAGGAGCTGCTGCCGTGTAAATCGTTGCTTTACAAACACTTTACTGAGAGTTTTGTGCTCTTAGCCAGGTGCACTGTTGCCATCGCCGCCTCCTTCTCTCTGTATTCAACAGAGGGACCGCTCTCAGGAAGTCACCTTGGATAAGCGCTGACGCCAGACGAGCAGAATGGAGATGGAAAGAGAAAGAAAAATGGAGATATGGGAAAGAAGGAAGAGAGAGAATAGGAGAAAAGTAGGGGAGTTAAGAGGAAATATAAGAAAATTAAAACAACCAGTGGCAGAAAGCATGTGGAATGTACGACAGAGCATTAGGGCCATTCATTAAAGTCGAAATTCCGAGAATAAAGTTGAAATCGGATGTCGACTTTAATCGTGATGGGTTGACTTTAAACTCGATATGTCGACATTAAACTCGAAATTCCGAGAATAAAATTTAAATTTGATGTCGACTTTAATCTTTATGGGACATCGACTTTATTCTCGACATTTCCAAGTTTAATGTCGAAATGTCGAGTTTAAAGTCGACGTCCAATTTCAACTTTATTCTTGGAATTTTGAGTTTAATGTTGACTTTAATCTCATCATATCAAAAAATATCTGCATGAATGGCCCTAACGCTCTGTCGTAGGAATAGATATAATGTTGGTAAGATGAAACGGAACATGAAACAGGGTTGCATCAGGGTTGAAATAAGGCTAGTTATGGATTTCTGTTATAAATTAGAAATAATATAGTAAAATGTGAATAAAACCGAAATCCATTTATGTACATGTTTGGGTTTGTTAGCTTTTTTTGTTTGAACAAATTCACACCAACTTCTGATGTGTGCTTCTATGAAACTGAGTTTATTTTGGTATTTAGCACTTTACCAGCTTTTTAGACCTAATAATAAAAGAGCAATTTAGACATATTCCCCCCTAGGATATACTTAATGATGACCTCAGATAAATGCAAAAAGAAATTATACTTTTGCTCTGAGCCATCTCCAAATTAAGGAATTTTTAATAAAATATTGGAGTCAAAAATAAGAGTAAAATTGGGACATGATAAGCCACCTATGTATCAGTGCATTTGATCTGAAAACATGGCTGTAAATGATTTTATATAGACTATAAATAAAGACACTGTGTTAAAGTTGACGATCCTAGTGGTTTTTCTAATTCAGACATGCAGGTTTTTCATGGTTTCGTGTGTAACCCAATGTGTCCACTCGTGTTACATGCAGGACCTGCACAGTTAAATGTGAATTGTGAATGATTTTGCAACAGTGGTCATTTTGTGAAACACTTTGCCTTGCATAATGAGTGTGATTCCCAAAATGTAGCTGTGAGAGAATAAAGAGATATTAAATAATAATTGTGTTTCATTTTTGTGTCCATCTGACTGCGTTACATGCAGATTTTTGTATTAAGTATAATGTAAAATAATATAAAACTGTGTTTTATCTGAAAAATAGTGATATGAAAAGTATTAATTTTTAAAAAGTGACCCAAAGTGCTTCCAAACTTGCTTCATAACATTAATCTGGTTTGACGTTTTAGCCCCATGTCCTGTTTTTAGGGACCAGTTTCATAGAAGCACCCAGATAGAAAGATAGAAACAGAACACAAAGTGTAGTGTTTATATCAGGAAGAAGTGAAGTGGAGCAACAAGGTGCAAAGTTCTTGAAGACAAATATATTTTTAGCCTGTGAATGTATTTTCTTTTGCTTAGAAGGCAATGCATTGTGCTGCAGTGTCAGTAGAGATCAGACCAGGAACGATGTGGGAAAGAGTGGAGAAAACATGCAGCGAAAAACAGCACCCAGTCATTTCCTTTAAAAGCAACTGTGTATTTTTAAGGTTGTATTTTTTTTTTTTTTTTTGTATGTGTTTTGTAAAATTGGTTCTAGGTGCACAAATATGTAATCTTCACATTTATCTTTTAGTAAAATGTTTCCTTCTATCTCCACTCAGATCAGATCGTCCTATTTATATCATTTATTAGAACACATTTTCCTTTACAATCTGCATAAAAATGAGCCGTGGAATATGTGTATATTACTCTGTTTTTTATTCTTGTTTGTGTATCACTTCATCACTATGAATAAACTACTACTTAGCGATGCTTAATTGAACTCAAATGAATGGAAACAGTGGGTAAATGCAGGGAAAAAATGTTATGTTCAAGTATTATTTGACAGAACAGCTGATCTCAGTAGTAGTTTTATTCCAAAAAATAAAATAAAATTCCCAATTCAAGTGTCTAATTGGTATTACATACTGGTTTTATTGGAAATACATTCTACACATACTGTATTCATAGATAGGTTCATAGTTAAACTTCTTTCCACTACTTTTCAAATGTGCAAATGATGTCATACTTTGTTTTACCGTATTTTCCAGACTATAAGACGCAGCTGAATATTAGCTGCAGGTGTCCACGTTGTGACATGAAATATTTACACAGACAGATATTAAACAGAAAGAGTATTTGAGTATTTATTTATATCCCTTCACTTCCTTTTTTCTCCAAACAGTGCCTTTAACACACCGTAAAACAGCTGGTAAAAAAAAAAAAAAAAATTATCTCCATCTTCTTCCTGCCACTGAAACCATTGAACTCCTCTTCTTCAGTGTATATATGTGCATTTATTCATGTGTTTTCCATGATGAGGGTGTGTGAATGAGTTAAACTTAAAACTTGCATCTTCCTCTTCATCACCTCTTCTGTGTCGCTTTTGCACTTCCTGCTAACAGCGCCCCCTGGAGGCCGTTCGCCTGTAAAAATCTATACTGGAGCTGCATTGTTTTATGAGCGGTAGGGTTCAAAAAGAGAAAAAAGTAGAGCCTTATAGTCCGGAAAGTACGGTGCTTAGAGATTTTTGTTAGTTTTATTTTGTTATAATGTATTTCATTTGTAAATACTAAGTAGGATTACTTTATTTAGTTGAATATTCGAAATAAACTAAAATAACAGCTAATATACATACTGTTATTCATGGTAATAAATACTGTTAATACTGTAAATTACAGCTATTCATATTTTATGCATATTTCATATTTTTTATTTTCGACTGGATAGATTAGTGGTTTACACCAGTGACCTTGGTGCGAAAGGTGGCAGCTTCAAATCTCAGGTGGGCCCTTGAGCAATACATGTCTATACCTTGTAAGTCCATTTGGATAAAGGCGTCTGCAAAATGTATTGTAATAATAATAATAATAATAATAATGTAATAAATTGTATTTTAAAAAAAAATATTTGCTCTATTCTTATTTCTGGAACACTGGTGTTTGTAAACATTGCTGTGCTGACTAGAGATTTTTCACACAATGACAATAAAGTCCTTCTGTATCAGACGCATAATCAGTCAAACATATCTGACGTGTTTCGGCGATAAACTTCCGTCTTTGTCAGAGGTGTCACATGGTGGTTAAACACGTCACACATCATCATGTGACAAGATGGAAGTTTACCGTTTGACTGATTATGTGTCTGATACAGAAGGAAACTAAATGAACTATAAGAACATAAGAACATAGACACTATGGATTTTCACAATAAAGTCTATACTATTCTATTTATATTTTATGAATGCTGGTATTTTACTTTCTTTTTTTTCTCCATTGCCTCATTTATTTAATGTATATATGTTTGACACCTGTGTTTTATACAGTTTGAGAACCACAAACTGTCATGAGTTAACAGCAGATGTGAGGTCAGGACCTTCAGTTTGTTTTGTGTTTTTTTAATTGACTTGATAATATTTGATTCATTACTCAATATTCATATTTTACATCTTTACGTGGTTTCATTGGATCAGATGTGTGTTGCATGGTTTAACTTATTTTATAATGCACGGTTTTACTGCAGTTATTACTTATTATAGCTTGGTTTTATGAATTTGCCGTTTATATTGCAGGCTTTTATGGGTTTCCGGTCTTACCTTGCTCATTTGTTTGAACGGGGATCAGGGTGATAAGAAGCAGTTGCGACACACACACACACACACACACACACACACACACACA
Source organism: Maxillicosta whitleyi (assembly GCA_029822895.1). Lineage (NCBI taxonomy): Eukaryota > Metazoa > Chordata > Actinopteri > Perciformes > Neosebastidae > Maxillicosta > Maxillicosta whitleyi. Next base: position 12,144 of record JAPSES010133311.1, read on the forward strand.
CACACACACACATAGCATGGTGTGTTTACTGGCAGAAGACGACATGATGGAAGTAAATTAAGGTCATCATTCAGTCAATATCAGTGGGTAACGAGCATTAATAGTGAATTAGTGCCATTTGCTATGCTGTTGTGTTGATCAGACTTCCATATTTATGTACAAAAAATGCACACAATTTAGGTGAAAACATGAACGCACCGCGGAGAAGACGAGTGACTACATCAAGGGCTGAAAACAAAATGTGAAAAATGGACGGTTGACCATTAACCCATAAAAACCCAAACAGCCACTAGTGACCAAAACCATCTACTGCTTATTGTTTAATACCTGTTGCTCCATTAATCCTATTAATATATGTAAATGATTGGTGTAAAGTACAGTTTTTCATCTCTTCTTGGTCATCAGATATGACCCATTTGGATGTTCAGAGGCTCTGTAGTTACCATGGAAACACTGTCATCTTCTACAACATTGATTCATCAGTAAAACCCATGGAGTTGAATCAATGACAGTGGATGGAAACACTGGGTTTATGTTCAGTTAAGGAGAGATCTTGCTGAAAAAGTCACTTTTTCTTCAGTTTTCTGTCACAGATATAATGACATCCAACTTTAATCAGAACTTTTATGGACATCTACTCGGTCAGTTAATGAAATTTGAGAAAATACCCGATTTTTCCTGCAAAAACTCAAAATACAGAGGATAATATTATAATAAATGGTGATTCAAAAAAATATGTATATTTAGGAACTGCCACATAAGTAGCACTGGGTCTTTATGGGTTCAATGGAAAGCAAATTAAGCGTCAAAACACAGTAATGTCCCATCAGAGAACCAACTTTAATTGATTATCATTCCAACATTTATTTCAATACAAAGTAGTTCCTTGTTTTGGATAACCCCTTAATGAATTTAAAAGTTAAAATGTGGGTCATTTTGCAACACTAATATCGGTCAAATTGACCCTAAAATGTCCCATCAGAGAAATTTCATATATTGTGTTTTGACCCTTAAACAGAATTCAAAAGGAGGGGGGGGGAGAATTAATATTATTATTTATTTTTTCAAAACAGTCTAGTGAATACTGAGAAAAATGAACGCACCATGTGACACTACAATATATTCAATTGCACACAGTGTATTTCATTGTTCACTGTGGTACAGGTTACTGTTAGAACACGATAGCGCCGTCCTCTCATGTAGTTGTGGCCCGTGGAATGTTATTCCACTTCTCTTTGAGGGATACACTGAGCTGTGGGGGGTTATCCGGAACCGTTCCTGCATGATTTGCGACATCTGTGGCATGGTGACATCTGAGGAAATGTGACATTTTAAGGTGTCCTTTTATGGTCCCCAGTATAAGGAGTGTGTGAAAACAGTTAACGCTGTCTGAGCTGCATCTGGACGTGTGACACAGCTGTGTTGTGGGTGGATTCACTGGATCACTGAGCAAGTGCTCACAGAAATGGACACAAAGACTGTACAAATTTTACAGATCAAGAGAATTAACCATGTTTGACAATTATGAGACATGATGAGCTCATTTTAGCTCATGTTACACAAATATTGTAGATCGGGGGTGTCAAACTCATCTTAGTTCAGGGGCCTTGAGTGGGCCGGACCAGTAAAATAATAATAGTAAAATTATATTATGATAGTGTTTACATCTACATAGTTTCCTCAAAAATCTGAATCATGTAAATTTAACATGTTTTAAGAATAACAAGTGCAATTTTAACAATATTCTGCCTCAATTTATCAGTTTATCATTTACACGTGTGCATTACAACTATTAAAAAAAACAAAAAAACACAAAACATTTAATAACAGGCAGAATATTGGTAAAAATGCTTAAACTCCTCTTAAGACATTTCAGATGGTTCATATTTGTTCAGATTATTCACATTTTTTGCAAAAGGAAAGTTCTTTAATGTAAATATTTTCATGTAAATTTTACTTTTTTTTTTTTTTTACAATTAAAGCAAAGAGAAAATTTGAAGTTGTCAATATTTATAGGTTATTATTATAATAATATTCTACTGGTTCTGACCCACATCCTATTGGTCTGTATGTGGAACCTGAATTAAGATAATTTTGACACCATTTATTGTTTATATCTTCAGTGTAATTTGTATATTTCACTAATTCAAACCAACGGGCTGGATTTGGCCCCCGGGTCATATGTTTGACACCTGTGTTGTACATGGTGTGTTTATTTTTGCTCTGTGTATAAGAAAACATTTGTTAAGTCATGACATTTCCATATTTTTATCTATACTTTCAGAGCATACTCCACAGCTGATAATTCCTATAGTTAAACTAAAGGGACAGAAATAGGGGGGCGTGTCACTCCAGCAACTTCCTACCCCATTGATTCTAATTATATATGCTACAAACTTTCATGTCAGTGATTGTTAATAATAACGAAAAGTGTCAAAACATTTCTTTTGAGTTCGAAAGCACAATTTTCTTCTTCAGTTCTAGGGGTAGAATTCTGGCTTGGGGGTGCAAGAGGTCCCCGGTACAAATCCTGGACGAGCGCTCAATTATTACATTTCCAAAAACAAAATCCAACTGTACATGGGCTGGGGTTGGAAGTTGGAAAACTAACAAACAAACAGCACAAAAAGTAAGAACGATAATGAAACCGAAGTAGCGCTCATTTTAAAGGAGGCGTGGCTGCGTATTCACACCTCCGACCGAACGTTCATACGCATTCATACACCGGTGTGAGTGACGCTGGAGGCAAGGAGGGTGAAGTGTCTTGCCCAAGGACACAATGGACTGACTAGGACAAAGCGAGATTTGAACCACCAACCCTTCAATTATTGGACGCCCCAATCGATGCCAAAATAAGGTACAATACATGTGAGAGGCGGGGTTTGTTGTACCTGGAGCGACTTGTTTTATATATACACTTCTTTTTTGCCACTTACAGATAAGGAACCAAATATGGTAACTTCACTGACCTTGGTTTTCTATGTAATAAGTATACCCAAATGTTATTTTTTAAATTTTGCTGTAGAGCAACAATTCCACTGTAGTGCATGCAAAACGGTCCGTGTATCATCCGATCATTCAAGTATTCCATTCAACCTGGCAAAAGGAAAACGAAATAACGACGCAATATTC
>JAPSES010133369.1:0-15269 GCA_029822895.1 Maxillicosta whitleyi
CCCCCCCCCCCCCCCCCCCCCCCCCCCCCCCCCCCCCCCCCCCCCCCCCCCCCCCCCCCCCCCCCCCCCCACCGAGGTTTTGCCTGACGCACTTTATCTTTATCTCGGACAGTTTTGTAAAGTCGACCTTGGAAAGTTATGCCTTAACTATGTGTTTTTATGTATCGACTATTTGTTTGCCAGGACAGTCCCCGGAAAAGGGAATTTTAATCTTAATGAGGTTTTCCTGGTTAAATAAAGGTACAATTAAAAAAGAAAATCAAATAAAATAATAAAATATTTGCTTTGTTACTGAAGAGGCATTTTGATTGTGGACACTACAGTGTTCGCATATGCAAATGAGATGGAAGAGGCCAGATGACAGATGAGCTACTTATACATTATAACGTTTCTTTTCATTGCAAACGTGCGCACTGTGCACCATCATAGTAGTGCTGATGTCACATTGTAGTTTGCTGTGAGGTTGGGGTACTTCAGTCTGGCTCGAACAGGCTTCCAATACATTTTACCGAGTTGGATGACGGAAACTTCCCATCTCCCAGGACTCTGGAATGCAGCGTTAGTATCTCATCTGGAGTCACTGTTACTAAATTCTTGTCTTTGTGCTGCATTGATTATTTGGCTGTGCTCTGACTTTGTTTAGTTTGGTGCCCCCATTTAGTTAAGTCTACAGTGAGTGCTTTTCAGGCAGACACGGTTCTGGTTCCGTTCTGGAGCGTTCACATCTGATCACCACAGTCAGAGGATGTTACTCCACAATACTCAGGCAGAAATAATAAACCTCTAAAAAATAAATAAATAGTAAACCTCTGCTGTACTCCTCCTCCTTTGTCTTCACATCCTAGAATGTTACCCACCCACTGATGATGTCACGGTTCATGGAAATTAACCAACTTTTGTTTTTTTCCAGCCGACAAAAAAACTTTTCAGTTTCTGAACCGATTTCTTGCCAGAATGAACATGCCAGCCACCTTAAAATTAGGTTTGGAAACTAGAACTGACATGGAGGTAAAACTTGTTTTTTCTTTGACCTGAGCTTCTGCTAAGAGGCTGTTGCATAGTTTTATAAGAAGTCAAAACATGAGATTACTGGTGTCTATGTGAGGCCATAACAGCAAAGTAACAAACAGGCTTTGCAGTGGAGTAAAGTGTGCTGAATAAGTACACACACACACACACACACACACACACACACACACACACACACACACACACACACACTTATTACTTGTACATTAAATACATCTGATCAGTTTGCCACTCAATTCCCAAAATAGTGTTATTTTCATGTTTGGTTAAAGGGAGGAATGTCTAAATGAATGACACACTTGTTCTTAATTCACAGGGTTGTTATTGTGTTCCACTCTCTGGGTCCTCACCAAGTGGGCAAGAAGGGAACTGTCATGAGCTTCTTATGAAGGATTCCAGCACAACTCGCAACATTAAGGAAGAAGACCAAGACCTAAAGACAGATTAGATTTCCACCATCTGCAGTTTGTCTGTTTCAAAAGCAAGAGCTACAGCATTTTAATTTCTGTCACAGTGGTATCAGGAATACTATCACTGTTAGAACACAACAGAATGCCTTATTAGAGTTTTTTAGGGGGAAATTGCTAAATTTTAGTTTTTAACTGGTTTTAGAGTCCAGTTATCTACACAGACTGAAATATAATAAACTGAAGAATGAAATGGGATCCTTTTTGATCATATAATAAGCAATAATTAGATTTATTCACACAAGTAATTCCTGTGTTGTAAACACCTTAATAGGTATTTCTTGTGAACAGTCTAACCTTATCAGTGGCGGTCAGATATTTTAGTACTTTTTATCCACAGCTGTATGGATATGGGTGATGGATATTGTGCAGATGTTATGACTGTTGACTGATCGTGGACTGTATTAATAAAATATGGTGGATGTCACAGCATAATTAATGTTGTCACACACAATAATGCAAATAAATCATTCATGTTGTCGGTGCTGTATGCAGTATTCACTGATAATTAAGTTGGACACTGACTATTGACGTTAAATATCAAATAACAAAATAAAACAATCAGCACATGTTAAACAAATGTGAAACATTATGGTTTGGTTATTATAGAAAGTTTTTTGTCTGCTCATCACACTGTTCTATGTGTACAAGCTTGTTGAGCCATGAGACTTAAAGATCACATGGAACTGTAATATATCAGCAGAACCCAGAAAAGTAGCTCCTCTGAGCCAAACATGACCCTGTGACTGAAGGATATCTATGTTACAATCAACTCTTCATAACTTCTCAACCAAAAACTTCATTTTTACATCCACCAATTTGCCATTATAAGTGTCCATATAGCATAAAAACCCATCTTTTACTTTATAAGTATTATTAAAGCAACTTTTCACACAGACAGCCTTAGCTGAAGCAGCTCAACTGAGCTTTGATAAAATAAATTCACAGATTCGGGCATTGTTTTTTTTTTTTTTTTTTTACACCAGTGCTGTGAGTGTTTAACTGCTCTGTGTGTATTCAGTGTAAACAAGCCTTTCCTTTCCTTTGGTTCTAGACAAAATATTTTTTATTTTCATTTTGCCAGAATAATTAATTAATTTCATTCTACAAACCATTACTTTCAGTTGAAACAACACAAACAGAACAGAGGAGCGCACCACCTTATACAATCACATCCGTGGATAAAAGTGAACAGGTTCACTCAAAGCACACATACACTCAGATGAAATCAGATCTAATTGGTTTTTCTTACTCAGTCCATTTGTACATGTATACATATATATTGTGATGTCATGAAAGGCTGCATCCTGGAAGGGCGCTACATTCCCCTAAGGTGGCTGCAACCCCAAATTGCTCTGGCCCCACCCCTTAATGTGTGACACCTGGGGCTGATGATTGCCCGCGCAGCTGACACCCCAACACACCTGAGACTGTGGATGGCTGATGAGCTGACAGGCTTTTATAAGGGCAGAAACACAGGCGTGGGGGAGGGAAAAAAAAAGAAGAAGGTGGGAAGTCAGCCACAATGCAGTGCTCTCTCTGTGAAGGACTGGAACTCAAACAAGACTGAAAGTAAGATGGACTCTGGTGTTGCTGTTTTGTTGTGGAAAAGAAATCCCACTGAGGAAAGTTTGTATTTTTCTTTTAGCTGTTAAGAGCTGAAGAGACATTGTTTCCGTTTTGACCTGTTGCCTACCTAACCTTGTTTCAACTTTTTGAACTGGAGCTAATTTTTTTTTGGTAAAATTCCACAAAGAACATTAAAAGACACTTTTTTTGTTGAAGTTTTATGTCCTGGCAGTGTTTGAACTGTCCCGCTGAGAGACTGATAGTCTTTCGTAACATCATCACCACACACACACACACACGCACGACTGTTTAAACTGCACATCTGAGGACATTAATGTACAAACTGTGCAAAAACGGAAGAAACATTGTATGTGTCTCTTCTCCAGTCATTCTCCAAACCTAAACTCTTTAGTGATAGATTGTCATGACATTAGATTTGTTTGTTGTAAATCTCTAAAATAAGTTCAGGGTGCTGTACCACTAAAAGACAAACGTTGGATTAAACACAACGTGATGATGTATGACTTCATCGTCCCAACTTTTTCTCTTTTTTTTTTTTTACCCACATTTCAATTACTTTTATGTAGACTCAGTATTTATATTAAGTCTATCTGCATTGATGACTGCTATTTTTGTTTGGATTTAGGGTATAATTGCATTAACCTTACTGCCTGAATGAGAACATCACTACATTTGTGGAAAATTCTAAATGAACAGCATGAGAATAATCATCCAAAACATGAGTTACATATGTCTCTGTCACCTCCTGCCTAGTTTTATGCCATATCATGTCAAATTACTGGTTAAACATTACCAGTGCTGGGAAGCAATAACGTGCTGTGAGGTTCTTGAGTGGTGAGGCACTGATTCCATCAGTCAGATTTACAAGTATTTGAACCGAACAGAGTAGATTATTCACCATTTGACAACAGGGATGGCTCAGTTCATAGCAGTGACATTTCCTGCTTCCTGTCTTCTACTCCAGCTGTCGGTGTTTGAGGCAGTTACCATTGTCCTGCCACGCAACTGCTGTTGTTAGCGGCATTTGTTATTTTTTTTTTATATAAAACAGCCGTCAGTGTTGCATAAGACTCACTGGCAGTGGCATTTCATAACGTGATTTCTGGATTCATTTGGTTTTCTTCATTAATCTCTCACAGCGGCAGACAGACAGATGAGACAGATGTTGAGAGATTCATTTTGAAAAACAAATCAATGCAGAAATCAAGTAATGAAATACTACTGCCAGTGAGTCTAATACAGCAATGACGACTGGTTTATTATAAAATAAAAAATAGATATAGACATTCAAAGCAGTAGCAGTAATTGCTGTGCCAGACCAGAAGCACCACTATGAGCTGCTGCTGCCAAGAACTGAACCAGTCTCCCATTTGGTTGGCAGCAGGGTTCACAGACACCCCCTCCCCTGAGGCAAGAGAACTGCCTGCCTCAACCAGTGCCTCTTTACTGCCGTTGTAAGATCACTGAGCACACAAACTAGGCTACACACATATATTAAAAACATCAGCCAAACTATGGAAAGTCATTGGGGCATGTATTAAAAATGTTTGAAACATTTGATTGACAACATACAGAGAGCGCCAGTGACACGCTGCCATCGCATGGCAGAGCACAGTTTGTGAGGGGTTGAAGGTCAGGCTCAGTTTGCTGCTGCCTCACCCTACGTCTCTTCCCAACATTTGAACGGTAATGTGAATATTCAGCAATTTTTAATAATTAAAAAAAAAAAAACAGTCAAATTGTCTGTCAAGTAAAATGTGAAATTTGTTCATAGTTCAAACCATTTGAAAATATATAACCATTTCATTTATTTGCTTATTATATATTTAATTTTTCTTCATGATGACAGGTGAGGCTCTGCCTCTCCTGACCGCACGTCACTGCTGGAAAGAGGACTGAGTTAAACCAACTGTTCACTACTGCGTGTCTTCCTTTAGGCAAACTCAACCTGTTCGACATTATATAATCAACTTAACTATGTTCTTTTGCTGTAATAATTCTAAACTTGTACATAAATTACTAAATAATTACAAAATAAGACAAGACAGGGCAAGATTATAAAGTGCATTTCATATCCTTTGCATTAGCATCATGAAAAAAACCTTTCACAGTTGGACTGTACAGCTACTTTGGAACACCTAAAAGAAACCTCTAATGACGTAGGAGTAACCATTACTGAGAGTCAATGGACTGAAGGAACAAATCCACTCCTCTTCTATCTGTGATAAACATGGACTACTGCAGTTTACAATCTTGCACAGGTTGCATCTGTCTAAATTGAAGATATCCAGGGTGTGATATCCAAGTGAACCCCTTTTTGCAACCATTGTGGCCAGAGTTTAACTTCACTGTCACATGTTTTGGATGTACCCCAACATCACTACCTATTAGACTGAAACTTTTTTAATATTAAGATATTTTTTTTTAAGAGACAGGACCCTCCAGACCCAATAATAATAATGTTCGGTGTGGAACAAACAGGAGTGGACCTCAGTACTCAACAGTGTTGTTTCGAAGTTTGTGACACAATTTGTGGCCAGACGCCTTATTGTGTTAAACTGGAAGAACAAAAATCCTCCAACTGGAGAAAAATAACATTTTCACTAAAATATAATGTATAGTTATTTTTATTCAGTTTTGCATCCATCCATTTATTTTCAGATAAATGAATGAATGAATGATTAAATAAATAAATCCATCCATCCATCCATCCATAAATGAATGAATGAACGAATAAATAAATAAATAAATCCATCCATCCATTTTCAGATAAAGGAATGAATGAACGAATACACAAACAAATAAAATAATAACCAAGTCCCTCCGTCCATCCATTTTCGGATAAATAAATGACTAAATAAATAAATAAATAACATGTTTGTATTGTTTTTTCTTATTGTGATCTTTCGTTGTAGTGATGTCAACATAGTTCTGTTTCTTACCGTGGAATCAGGATCTGAAACCTGAGGGGGCGTGGTCAGACATTGTCGGCTGCACTGGGCGTGAACCCGTTTCTATAAAATGCATGTTTTTTTTCCCTGTGGCTTTAGCCAAGTTGTACGAACTCATACGTTTGCAGATCACGCAGAAAGTGAGCGAAGAGACTGTCGGTTGAAAATGGAGTTGTACTTGGACCTGTTCTCTCAGCCCTGTCGATCCGTTTACATGTTTGCAAAGAAGAACAACATTCCGTTTGAGTTTAAGGACACATCCCTGATGAACGGTGAGTTAAAGCAAAATTAAAAAGATCCACGACTCTGTGTCCCAGACTGAGCAGACAAAACAGAATGTCAGATCAGATAAGACTGTTTAGTCTAATTCACATTAACATTATAGAAGCAGCAGACAGAAGGAGTATTGGATTGACTTTAAATACTCAGCTCTTTCTACACAATTAAAGTCGTACTACTTTATTTTTATTTTTGCACATTAACGCAAGTCCACGTGGCAGTGATGAAACTAATAAAAAAAAAGGCAACTGAAAACAAAGCAGGGTCACAGCTTTTTCTTTTTGTCATGTCAGAAGTTATTTTCGCATAAACCCGAGTCGATCCTTCTTTTCTCATCCAAAAACAATCACATGATGTTATGTAATCACATGGAGCTGTACATGACTCGAATCAAATGATCTGAATCTGACAAATGTTTGATTAAATCTGAAAATTACACATCATGTAATAAGAAGAAAACAAGATCAAACAGAGATCACAAGATGTCAGCTTTTAGTGTGAGAGTGTAAAGGGTAGGTTTAGTGATGATTACAAGAAAACATTGTGTCTTGTTTATCTGACCTGAACAAAGGCCAATGTGTCCTCAGGTGATCAACATTCAGAAACATTTGTGAAGATCAACCAGCTGAGAAAAGTTCCTGCTCTTAAGGATGGAGACTTCTGCTTGGCCGAAAGGTGCAAAAAAAATAAAAAATTAAAATTAAAAAAATGTGTGTGTGTGTATGTATGTATGTATGTATGTGTGTGTGTGTGTGTATGTGTATATATATATATGGAAAAAGAACTGAGTATTTATTAAAAAGAGAAGTAACTACCCCACATAGATCACTGAGAAGTACATGATTTGAACTTATTCCATTTATTCAACTTCTCTGTAAAATGTCAGAGCTAGCTGGTTTCAGTGTGTTATAAGCAAAGATTTAATACAGTAAATGCATCGAAATGATAATGACTAAGAATATGAGCAAGAACAGTTGTAGACATAAACTAAAATGTGTTTTAGTCCTGTGAAGTTTTAGTTTATATTATTATGTTAAAAAAAAGTGTACGGTGGTCAGTGATGAAAGTCCCATTAATCTAGTGGTAGTTTAGTGTTTTTGTGAGGGTGTCCAGTGACTGGGGCCTGTGGTGGTCAGAGAGGGATTTCCAGATAAGAGGGGTGGGGCAGAACAGAAGTGGTCTCCCACTGTCTGTAGTTTGGTTTGGAGGAAAAGGAGGTTGATGCTGTGGGGCTGGAGGCTCCAGGTGGATTCTATTCAGTTTTATTTGTAGAGCCCTATATCACACAACAAGGATGTCAAACAGGGTTTTACAGAAGTTGTTGGATATGAAAACAAACAACAGGCCAATAAAAACAGTAGATGAAGGAAATGGATTAATGTCCCCCATCTTTAGACCCTCTTTGGCAAAGAAAAAGCCCAAAAACCCAGTGAGAAAAGAGAAACCTGAGGAGAACCACAGTGAAGGAGAGATCCACTCCCATGGACAGACAGACTGTAGACGCACCGGGACTGATGGACGTTCACTTGATGTAGTTCCAATCTGTTAAGATGCAGTAGGGTGGGGGCACATGAGGGGGTCCATCCAGACAGGTGGGGGTGGGGTACGAGGCCTGGGTCACGGGTCAGGACAGGGCACACATGAGGATGGATGATGGATGTGTGAGGGGTGAACGGGTCCGTCAGGGGGCGCTACCGTAAATGCACTAGTGTGTGATATCTATATTTATATTCCCACCAGCCTACATTTCTTATGGTCACCAGTGATGTGTGTCTCTGTAGCGTCGCCATCCTGCAGTACATGGTTGAGAAGTTCAAGACCCCCGACTACTGGTATCCAGCTGATCTGCAGCAGCGAGCTCGTGTCAATGAGTATCTGTCATGGCAGCACACGGCTATACGTATGAATGGATCCAAGATGTTCTGGTTGCGGGTATGTTCCTAAAGTTTTGATCGTTTCCTGTTTGTCTTAACTCACAATGTAATAGACAGGGTTCCCACTGGGACTTAAAAAAGTCTTAAAGGAGTGATATTTGGCTTCTTTTAAACAGAATTGTGAATTTTGAAACCTTTCCCTGTGTTCTGCATGAACTGTAAATGCTATACTTGGGTCTGAATTCCTCATTAATTCAACTCCACAGGTCCATCTTCAACCCTATCTCTGAATAATGACACCAGAAAAGTGGTTTTGAGTGGTGGCCCTTTAAACCCAAATCACTCCAGGCTCCACCCCCTCCAGGTTGTTGACTGTGCTGGATAAAACAACGATAAACGTCAGTTAATATGGAGCACTCTCTCACTGGTAAATCAAGGGTTAATTAAAAAAAAAAAAAAGTGGGTGAGGGATTTTAGGTAATCTGCTCGAAGTTTGGACATATTTTCATCCATTATGTTGATGACCCTGATGCTTACATGCACGCTGCAGGTAAAAGTGGCCCAAATATGAATTTTTATTTATTTATTTATTTTCTTTATCTGATTTTTTTCCCTTTAATGACCATGTAAAGCACACAGATTTTTTTTCTTCTTCGAACTCAGACTCAAACCACTGTTATGTGGTCCTATGTGTGGGCTACGTATCTGATGTTTGACAACGTGACTTCAGTCTGCATGGTCATGTCGCATTCCATCTGACTTTTCTATCATTGAAATACGACAGACATCACAATTCAGTGCTGAAGGAAGTGGAACTAGCCTCATCATGTCTTCCGCTGCATTTATTATGAGTCACTCTGTGATGTAGCCTGTTCATGTGTGAGTCTGTTGACATGGCATTTGAATTATAATGGAAACATCCGTGCAAAAAAAAATAAATAAAAAAATGGAAATCAACAAAAAATGTGAATGGAATATTAAAACCTGTGATGTGACTATAGAGGGGGTCGTCCTGAGTTTCAGGCTTGTTGAGATAGGAGTGGGTCATTGTCCACGTCCTTCAGAGGGGGTTGATGGCTCTCAGGTGCATCCAGGTGTGAAAAGCTGCGTGTTGGAAATTGTTTTCTTTTCAGTCATGTTGAACTGCAAAAACAACTAAGGATGAACGATGACCTGGAAAAACACAAACTTACACAGATGCCTTATTCAGTACAATTGAATCAGGTTTTATTTTTACTGTATTCATACACTGTGTCCTCAATGTCAACATAAAAAATGAAGTAATTAAATTATTTTGACATATTTGTATTCCTTTATTTAGTTACAGGACAGTGTGTATTGGCATAAGTTACAAAGAACAAGTTGCATACACCAGATTTAGCAGAGAAGCCAATTCCATCTGTTCTGGACAAACAACCAACATAATAAAACATTACACAGATGCCCAGATGTACATGGTAGATCACAGTGTTCCCATCTGACATCGAGTTTATTAAAATGTTACACAAGTGAACATAATATGACTAGCTATGTTCACATATCAGTGAAGAGCAGAAGCCTTTGTGCTTATGAGCCCCATGACCGTTGTAGGTTCATTCATTGTATGTATTAACATCTAAACCTGTGTGTGATGGGGATCGGGTCTGTCTTTGTATGTAGAATACAGTGTGTTGGCAGAGGTGAATGGTGTGTAATTTCATCCACATATCTTGGAGGGGACTCATTCAGATTTTTTGTTGTTCTGTAGCTTATGATGCCTAAGGTGTATGAAATAGAGGTCCCCCAGGAAAAGATGGATGGTGCTATAGAGGACCTGAATACATCTCTGACTCTCATTGAGGAGAAGTTCATTCAGGATAAGGCGTTCATCATCGGAGATAACATTTCCCTGGCGGACCTGGTCGCCATTGTGGAAGTCATGCAGGTCAGGTCTCATCGGACTGAAAACACCAGGCTTTGTAACTCTGAAATGAGGGCGTGTTCATATTTGGTTAGTTAAACATGTCCTCCTCTGTGTGTGTTCCTTTTTAAAAGCCTTTGGGTGCAGGATTGGACGTATTTGAGGGGAGGCCCAAGCTGAGCGCCTGGAAGGACAGGGTCGTGGACGCCATCGGAAAGGATCTCTTTGACGACGCCCACCAGAAAATTCTGGGAGCTGAGGAGGCTGTCAAACATGTTGACAAGAGCAAAATGCAGCATTTTAAACACAAGATCATCAGGCTGTTTATGTGAGGGGAGGTGTTGTTGGCCTTTAGTCTTGGATCACATACTGTACTGATCTGAAAGTACTGCAATGTTTCATTACAGATGACCTGTGAGGGCTGAAATAGTGGTTAGTGGAACTGAAGGGTCACTGGGAGCCTGTTATGTAATCTAGAGGAATGTGAAATGTGAGAGCTGAAATATGTCTGTGTCCACAAACGGCACTAAAACTACGTCATCTGTATCTAACTATGATCATTGTACATGCAGCGTAGAATGAACGGGTGCAGCTAATCAGATTTATTTCATGTGATGTGATATGTATGTTCTAATCCATAATAAAACTGTTTATATGCTACAATCATCCCAGAACACTGTTGCACTTTGCGAAATATATTTTGACTTTATATGTTCTTTGTATTGGAACATTTACATGTTACTTTAGTTAGTTGTAAATCTATATTTTTTAAGCTCCCATTTTTAAGTCCCCAATCCACCTTAAGACTTCAATATCTCATGTTCTCCATCCTAAGTCTGAGAGATAGTATTAGAAAATGGTAAAATGGAGTCCATTGTGGTGTTTTGGATGGTTCAGGTCCTGCATGGCTTTTACTGTAATTATTTTACCTAAAAGTGCAGGTTTGCTTAATTGTGCATGCATAGTATTACAATCCTTACAACACTGTATTATCTTAACAGTTATTGAATTTTTGAAGTGTTCATGAAAATAATTTGATTATGTCAGACAGAATGGATATATATATGTAATGGTAAATGAACTGCACTTACATAGCGCTATATCTACACCTTGGTACTCAAAGTGCTTCACAAAGCCTCACATTCACCAGTAGGTGGATACTGTACTAATGAACAATGTCACACCCTACTGGGAGCAATTTAGGGTTCAGTGTCTTGCTCAGGAACAGGTGACAAGTGGACAATGGGAGCCAGGATTTCAACCACCAACCCTTTGGCCATTGGACAACATGCTCTACCAACTGAGTCACAGCCACCCGTGTGTGTGTGTGTGTGTATGTATTTTTTTTCTTCTATAGTAGGTGATGGATGATAGTCACGTTGATCTATTTTTTCCTCCACATTCTCTCGCATAAAGGCCCCCTGTCCTACCATCATCAAAGACACAGTACATTCATTTAGGAAACATGATGTTAAGCATAGTATCACGGTCAAAGACCTTGAATACACCCAGCAATGATGGAAAATAAGGAAGCACATTTACTCAAGTATCTACTGTCTACTTGAGTATTTCCATTTCTAGGTATCTAGTACCGCCTCCTTACTTGACTGAGAGCTTCCTTTACATTAAACATTAATATATGATACAATATATGATACAAAATGCCAAGCCTGTTTATCTTGTATTGTTTAACAAAACAGTGTGTAACCAGTCATTTCCTCCCATTTCTTGTATGTGATTCATCTGATTTATCTATATTATTATAATTATACTGGATGTAACAATAATAATACACTTTATTTTTATAGCACCTTTCATACAAAAACTGTGGCCCAAAGTGCTTCACATTGATTAAGAATTCAAATACAATTTTAAGACAGGTTGAAATAAGAAATAAATAAGAAATACATTAAGATTTGATTGAGGGGTGGAAGGGGCCCTGATCTGATGGTTTATCTCCACAAGGGGTATTTGAATGAATAAGAACATGTTTTGTCTTTGACAAAACAAAAGGAGAAACAAGAAGAAAACAAAGTTATAAGAAGGCTATTTTTATGAGCCATTATTATTATTTATTATTATCATTATTGGGTTGATCATTTACTACTACCTTGGTGTAGTAGATTTCATGGCAATACAAAGACATAGCTCTTCTCAACTGTAAATCAGTTCATCTCACAGTGAGGTTGATGCGTTTACTGTTGATAAGTATTATTGTTTTATCAGTATTAATGTCAGTGCATGTAACACTACACGTGCACAAAACTGTTTGATAACACGACCCCTGGTGTCTTATTCAACAAATGCCGTTAACGTCGCTAACCCTTCGATAGCTCAGTTGGTAGAGCGGAGGACTGTAGTGAGCATTTCCAAGTGCTGAAATCCTTAGGTCGCTGGTTCGAATCCGGCTCGAAGGAGTTACACTTTTTGAAAACGCATCTCTTTTATAATGGGAGCATGTGTTCATTTTACTCCATTAAACCACTGTTTTTCAAAAAGTGAGGCTTTGAAAACACATACAATGAAAAACGTGCTCATTGTAGTCAGTGATTCTATGAAATGTGTCTTTTCATTAAAAAAAAAAAAAAAAACTTGCACAATTTTCTCTTTGAAAAAATTATAATATATATTCGTGTCCCTGGGGTAATAATGCCAATACGTTATTTATCAATATATATTTTTTTAATATATAAATTATTTTGTACAGAGTAACAAATAGACCAAGCAGTTGAAAAGAGGAAAAAAAAAGGTTAGTAAAATAAATATATATCAGAGGATCTGCTTTTCTTTTTTCAGTTTTCTTCAATTAATTTATCTTCAATTACTTACATGCAGAGATGTAGGTCCATAAACAAACACCATACTAGTTATAGGCGGAGGCGTGAAATGTTTACTGCTTAAGAAAACAAAAACAGAACCACTGCATTAAACAGAAATATGTTTAAATATAAGGAAAACTAAAGTACATCTTCAAAAGATACGTTGTTTTTTGTTTTTTTTTTTGAACGTGTTTTCTGGAAGAACTCTGCTTTCTCATTCTGTGAAAAATAGTAGTAGAATCAGATTCCATGTGTTTATCTTCTTTGCAAAGTGAGAACCGCCCTTAAGACCAAGATCTTACTTTTTTTTTTTAATTAAAAAAAAGTAAGATCCTAAAAGAAAAGATAATACTTTACTACAATTAAACATATTTTCTAATAGTTGACACTAATCTTCGGACAATTGCACATTGGACAACTAACTTGCAAAGCATGTCCCTTCGATAGCTCAGTTGGTAGAGCGGAGGACTGTAGTGCGCATGCTCATATGCCGTAATCCTTAGGTCGCTGGTTCAAATCCGGCTCGAAGGACAAAGTTTTGGAGCAAACAAAATACAACCACTGCATTAAATATAAGATACTTTATTAATCTCACAGTAAAGAAATTCACTGTTACAGGTTCTCAGAGATCACTCAGTAGGGGTGCAAAAAAAGATTGAAAAGTTCATGCAAGTGAGAAATTAAGCATAAAATATAATATAAAATACATTAACATAAAAACTGTCTAGAGTTAGTATATACAATTATACGAATATCTTTATCTTTAGTGCACAGCAGATGGATGTGATGGTTCAATCACAGGAGGTAGTTGTGGTTGGTGAAGTGGATACAGTGGATAATTGCACAGGTTAATATTGCACATAAACCGGTTATCATAAAGTGACGTTGTATAGTCTGACAGCTGTGGGGAATGTGTGTAGAAATATGTAGAAATATAAGAAAATAAAAAGTACATCTTCAAAACACAAGAGTCCTTTCTTAAAAATGTATTCTGGAAGAACTTTGCTTTCCCATACTGTGAAAAATACTCGTAGATTCCATTATTTTTCTTCTTTCCAAAGGAAGAAACAACACATCATGGCTCTCGTCCCTTCGATAGCTCAGTTGGTAGAGCGGAGGACTGTAGTGCGCATGCTCAAAAGCCGTAATCCTTAGGTCGCTGGTTCGAATCCGGCTCGAAGGACAATGTTTTGTAGCAATGTCACAGTTTTTCTGAGTCTCTAAAAAAATAAATCCCGTTCTTTGACACAACTCATTTAACAAATCAATCAATCTTTTGGCTGATTCACATAGTTCCTAAAACGTTAAACAGATTATACACAAAACGCACTTCCTTAAAATGAGGTCATCAAACCTACGACAGATAAGTTACGACACTTCAAAAAGCCCCAAACACCAACAACAGATGGAACCAATCTGAGGTACAGGGTTCTGTCTGTGTTGTGGTTTGAGACAGGAGTGGTTCGGTATCAGAAAGACTTTCATAAGACTGACAAAATACGGTATACACAAACAATGAGCAAACGTAAAATTATAACATACAAAGAACTCAAGTTCTCTGTAGAAAAATTAAAGATAAACAACGTAAATTACCTCGTTGGCTGCTTGAAACTTAAGAAGGAATTAAAAAGTTCGTGACTTCATCAGTGCAGTCCTCGACAGATATGAAAATAAAGCTACAGTGAGTTACATGAGACCAGCCAAACGGAACTTAAAACTGGTTTCAAAATAAAGTATTTCAAAATAAAACTATAAACAGTGTTTTAATTAGAGCAGAGCAGTTAATTAGAGCAAAGTAATTAGAGCAAACAAATGTATTTATGAATGAAACCAAAGGGGAAAATTTTAAATTTCTCCATATCAGTCACACTGCATCAGTCAGTTAATGACAGTGAAAAACAAAATAAGAGGAATACCGAAGTCAACCTTCATATTTTATTGTTTATTTTATTATACAAAAACAGGAATCAATCAATCAAGGAATTTTGTGTTTATTTTTCTTTCTGTAAATGTCCTACAGTTGTAAGTGTGTATTTCTTATATGTGTGATCTGGACCCTGAGTCTTTATAATAAAGTCAAATAATAAAAACACAGACAGACACAGTGGGGGTTAAAAACCATCCAGTGAAAATACGTTGACACCAGACTGTTGACATGACCGTCTATGAAGCACACGATGTGAAGAGACACAGTGAGATGATGACAGGATGGAGGTGTGTTTGTGTTTATTTTATTATATCTTTGTTCATACAGGTTAGTCTCATTAAAAACAAAGTTTCATTTACAAAAGACACTTGTTTTACACAGAAAGACATGACAATCAATACAAATCAATATGTGTCATACAAAAGTGTTTAGT
>JAPSES010133408.1:0-15266 GCA_029822895.1 Maxillicosta whitleyi
TAGATAGATAGATAGATAGATAGATAGATAGATAGATAGATAGATAGATAGATAGATAGATAGATAGATAGATGGAGGGAGGGATGGATGGATGGATGGATGGATAGGGATAGATAGATAAATAGATAGATAGATAGATAGATAGATAGATAGATAGATAGATAGATGGAGGGAGGGAGGGATGGATGGATAGATAGATAGATGAAATGAATTCCTGACAATAATAAATAAGAGCAGATGAAAGTACTCAGACTGTCAGAACGCTCACAGTGTAAATACTGCAGTAAGTCCGTCCGACCACAGACTCAATCGTTGTAATTATCACAAGGAACCCACAGAGAATGGAGCCGGTTCTGCGAGGCCACAATCAAGTGATGAGTCCATAAACAAGGACAGTCTGTGGCCATCAGGGCAGCAGCAGCTGATGGGAAACACAATGTCCGTTTGTTTGCACTTTGGCAGGACATGAAGTGACTGGAGAAAGTGGAAGCCCCCCCCCCCCACAGATGTCCAGCTCTCTCCAGGGACGCGACAGAGTGACCATTATCTTTCCTGTGGGACACAAAGGGATGAGTCGGCGGTGAGGTGTGAGACATCAGCGAGTGATCAGAAAGGTGTGAGTGGCTGCTGTCCATGAGTGTCCGTGGTCTTTTTAATGGGCGGGGCTTAGTGTGCTAGTGCAATTAATGACTGTTTTCTCTGCGTTCTCTGATAGTGTGTAGATGGAAACATTTTAATGATACAATTTAACTTTTTTTTCACACTAAAACATAGAAATTACACATATAATTGTGGAACTGATATCATTTATATATTATTAAGTTATTATTTAAGGGCTGAATGTGACCCCTGAACCAACATGAGTTTGACCCCCCAGGTCTGAGGGTTAAAGGGACAGTTCACCCAAAATTAAACTAGTCGAAAAAAAAAAAACCTTTTAAAAACCTCAGCATGTTTCCACCTAAATTACCTGGGTAAAAAAATTCTCCTGGAAAATGTTCTTATAGGGGAGTAGGATTTTTTAGATTCCCTGTAGTTCTTGGGGGCGGGGCTATGTGATAAAGAATGCTGATTGGTGGAAGAGCATTAGAGCTTCCCACACTTACTTTCATCTATAATGTTTAGTGCTGTGGCTTTTTTTTTTTTTTTTTTTTTTAATCCAGTGGTGTCTGCAAAAGTATTTATTCCATTTATACAAGCTTCCCTTTGAGTTTTGATCATTTAGAAAATGGAACAAAAGAAGAAACACTATGACAAGGTCCATTTACTGAGTACACGCTTTTTTTTTTTTTACACTCCTACAACATTTTCAGGGTATTTGTCAGGACAGAATGCACATGCTCTAATACGCTGAAAAGAACCTGGACCGTGTCGAATGTATTTACCAAATATAAACTCAGTGGGACATCGAATCAGCGATTTGAAACAACCAAGTCTGATTTGATTAGATTTCCGTGAACACTGAGGTGTAGTGGAAACACAAACCACACAGATTACCAGGATTTGTTTTTACCCAGGTAAATAAATGCCTGATTAGAAAAGTTCCTGAGAATGTTGATATAAAAGGAGCAATTGACAGACTGTTGAGGATGCACAGTTTTCTTAGGGCAGAGGTGTCAAACGTGCGGCTCGGGGGCCAAAACCAGCCCGCCAATGGGTCCAATCCGGCCCGCGGGATGAATTAGTGAAATAAAAAAATTACACTGAAGATATTAACAATCAAATATATTAATATCATTGTAGGTCAAGTCAATCTAAAGGATGTTAGACCAATAAAACACTATCATAAAAAACTATAAATAATGAAAACCACAATTTTTTTAAGTTAAAGTTAAATTACACAAAAATGTTTACATTTACAGATTACCTTTTTATAAAAAATGTGAACTTGAACAAATATGGACAACCAGAAATAAATGTAATTGTACCAATATTCTACGTATTTGTAGATCCACTGTGATCTGTACGTTATAATGAACATGTGAAAATGAGGAACTGAGGCCAAATAATGGTATAAAATGTAAAGAATTGCACTTTTTTTCTTAATAAATTTCTTTTTGTTCATGTTTTTAAAGGATAGTGTGTAGATGTAAACATTTTAATAATACAATTTTAATTTTTTCACACTAAAACATGGAAATTACACATATAATTGTGGAACTGATGTCATTTATATTTATTTATGTTGTTATTTTTAATGATCCGGCCCACTTCAAGTCATATTGTACTGTATGTGGCCTTTGAACCAACCCTGCCTTAGGGTAATGATAAAGTATATTTTCAAAGCAAATGACAGTGACTACATTATAAATCATCATTGCGTGAAATAAAGTTATATAGACCTACATAGAAGGATTTAAGGATTATATAATACAGTAAACAGAAAAAATTATTAGACCACCCCTTGTTTTCTTCAGTTTCTTGTTCATTTTAATGCCTAAAAGTACATTTGTTTAGACAAATATAATAATAACAAAAATATCTCATAATAGTTTAATTTTAGAGCTGATATCTATCCATTTACCATGTTTTCTTGATAAAAAAAAACCCAAAACAAAATCACTACGGTTCTTACATCAATATCTATGACAAAAAACAGTGCTTTTATTCATTCTGTGTTTCCTTTTCTGTCTGTTTTAGTCACATGACACACGCAGGAGTTAGGACTGGATTACATAACCATTTTTTAAATGACTTTTGACGATCTAATACTGCACTTACCTCGTTATTTTTGCTATTCGTCAAAGGTTACAGATGCCTGGTGGCTTCTCACTTCTTTTAAAATTCTTCCCCATCAGCCTTTTCTTTTCCACCTCAGTTATCTGCCAAAGTCAGCTCAGTATGGGTGGGGGCTGGGACATCATGTTGTTGGAGATCTCACTGGTGGCTGTAGTCATGGTGGGTGGCTGGCAGCAGACGGAGCGTGAAAAATATTTATCAAAGTGGTTGTGACCATTAAAGAGCTTTTGGATATTCTTTTTCCTGTCCAGTCTAGACTGCTGCTGGTGTCATTAACGTCTGCAGAGTCTATACTTTCTCTTCCTGTTGCACTTTACATTATGATAGGCATAGATTTTCCCTGAGATAATTGCACAGAAGTGATTTTTTTTTTTTTTTTTTTTAAGAGCCTTAAGCTTTCTTGCTTGTAAATATAGAAACCGAATGTTTGTTATCGTCATTTCTCTGAGGAGTGGCGTATATTCGAGAAAATGTCCCAGTATTTAATTGGGCCAAAAAAAAGGGATTATATGAACGATTTTCCTTATCTTTATTCACTTTCTATTTTCTTCATTTATCTGATAATCAAAAATATATCCATGTGTCGCCTAATAAAACCATAAATTTATAAGCACAAATTTTGTTGAAAGATTAATTCTTATATATATATATATATATATATAAATATATATATACAGCAAGACTTCAATCATTTTTCTGCTTTGGTACAGATGTCTTTGACTCTGCTCATGAATATATTTTAGAAATCCTTGGCTGGGGAAAAATAAATCTCACTTTAGAAATTGTGGATGTTATCAAATTTTAGGCAATTTTAAGCCAAAGGGGTCTACATGTGCAGGGGTCTGGCACCAGATGAAGCCCAGGCTGCAGCCATGCACCTTTAAGCTGGCTTTGCCTTGTGTCTAATTCATACATTCTCCACAGGGAGCGTTTAAAACTTACCCTCAGCGATTGATTCCTTTCCACTTAAGTTGCTCTCATTTATCTTAGTGTCGCTCACAGTCATTTATTAACCACACACTTCCTCCACCCAGCTTCGTAAACTCACACTCCTTGAAAACCACTGCTAGTTGTCTATTCTTTTCTTGTTTTTTGTTTTTTTTTGTTAAATAAACCCTGTCTCGTTCATCATTTCTCTTCCTGCCATTTTTACCGCTTGTTCCGCTACAGTTTACCTCATGAGACACAAAAATCTATTTATTTCCTCATTTGTTTTTGTTTGTTTCCATATCGATGCTCTGCACATTCACACCTGTCTAGTTTAGTTTCTAAACAAAGAAGCTGTTGGGAGGAATGGGCTGTGATCTACATCCCACAACCCCAGTCATAAACTTCTTACGGAGATGTTTTTCAGTTTTTGCTCAAAACATTTACATTTTGTCTTCATCTTGTTCATGTATAGGATGCATCCAACCAAACCGTCAATGACCAAATAAAGTCAATCATAGACCTGATAAACCCATAAAGACCAAAACATCTATTGATCTAATATGTTTAATTACTTCTGAAACACTAATCCTGTCAATATGTGTAAATAATTAGTGTAAAATACAGATTTTTTTATCTTTTCATGGTCATCAGATATGACCCATTTGGACATTCAGAGGCTCCGTAATGAATATGAAAAACGACCATCATCTTCTACGACATTACATATAAAAGCACAATGACATTTTCTGACCAGATTTTATTGCAGTAGTGTTGGTCAAATCATGGAAATTGGTGATTTTGGAAATCTTGAACTCTAGATGGGATTAAATTAAATAATAAAAAAAAAGATACATAGACAGTTTAGATTTTGTAATTATAAATCAGTAAAATAAATGAAAATAAGTAATCTTCTGCACTGAGCTATGATGATATGGTTTAGGTTGGGATGCCTCCTGGATGTGTTATGTCTTTTTTTTTTTTTTAGGACCACTACGGATGGACAGATGGACTAATCCTCACTATGATGCTGTGTGAAAACATAAGTTTTTTCTCCATTAAAAAGGAGTATAACCTAACCTAAACCTAAAAACACAGCCCCCATCCCCTTCTCTGAACATCTCTTTGTAAACACTATGTCATTAATATTTTATTGGGGTCATGCTGGTCTCACTACTTTTATTTGGACCCTCTAATAGGTATTCTAGTGTTCCATCTTTTAAGTTATTGCACCATTAATATGATTTTGATGTCTATCATGTCAAACCTTGACAGCTGTGATTGAACTTTCAGGTTTTCAGAGCTTTTCTTTATTAAACAAAAGTTGAAACGCTTGACTGTAGTTGTGGTGAATCGGTTACAATAACAAGACAAAGGGAAAAAAATGACATATAAATGACAATAAACTGGCTATTTTCATGGATGACTTAAATATTTGATGACGTTTACTGTCAGAGTTAGCATTTAGCATTAGCTAACCAATAACAGATGACTTTGATGCCCCCCACAGACTAGAAATGTAGTCCCTTCCAGTTCCAAAAAACATGGCAGCAGTGAAAACACAAACTCCTTTCTTCAGAATGGCAGTTTAGAAAAAAATGAATGATGTTTTATACAAGAAACTGACAAACAAGACCAACACAGACTGCACATTAAGCTAACAAATACACACACATATAAGATATTGTACTTTTAGTTACTTTTCAAAGTAGTTTGTTGGACACATTGCACTAATTCATTAGTTCAGGCCCCTCGCCGTGCCCTTCTGATTGTAAACAGTCAGCAGGTTCAGCTGCTTCTTAGGGACTATTGTTACTGATATGAGGCCAGCTCCCTGAAAACACATGGCAGGAGTGAGTGGGAATCTGACAGATGGAGGCTTGATAACCTCACAGAATACCTCAGTCCACTCTATGGAGCTCAAGGACGCTGCAGATTAAAGCTTAACTCAGCAATTTCAGCCACATCCATATTCATGAAAGCTACATATCACTGGTTTCTCCCGTCCAACACGTCTGATGTGATGTGCATGCGTTATGTACGATCTAAAGTTAAAGCCTGAGATGAAAACATTCATTCTCATTTGTGAGACATTTGTGGTGAATTCCTCCAGATGGGCGTCAGGTTGCTGAGAGGGACGAACGGGCGCCGTGATTTTCATGTTCTAGTTTTAAGACCTTGACCTCTGACCCCCACAGAAGGTCACCTCTGACATGCCATCGGGGGGGTTCACACAGCGGGTCAAGCCTATGTCACACTCTCACCTCCTTGGCTTTATTGCCTCAAAGAATTTAGGGAGGGGGGCCCTGACGTGGCTGTCACTGTGAGTCTAATCAGTCATCTGTGATGTCGGGGTCCTCGGGGTCCCTGGAGACCCCTACTTTGAAACCCAGTGCCCTGGGGATGGCAGCTGACCCATATAGACACGTTGGACATTGTAAACTTCATCTACATAAAGTAGCAGCAATAAAACTGCAAATTGTTTATGCTGGTCACTCTGTTCTGCTGCACAGCGGCGCAGAACAACACTTTTATTAGGAGTATTTTTCATCAACCTTTGTGTTTTTACAGAAAAAGTAATAAAACAGAAAAGTGAAATGTGTTGAATTTAGGATGTAGTTAATAAGTCATGAATAGAGTAGAGAGAAGGGAGTATTACCTCAAACTATACACAAGGTTTTTTTTATTTTGGTTTTTTTTTAACATCACTTGACAAAATCCAAGTAAAAACAATTAAACATATTTTATTAAAGTATTCATTGTGTATGAATTGAAACTGTGGAGTTGCCTGGACGATGATGTAAAACAGGGTTTCTTAACCTTTTTTCAAACCCAAAAATTTGTTTAGTACTGGTGTGGGGGCAGTAGGAACGGACCTGTATGTGGAGGACATGGTTGGTCATATAGCTCTGTAGATAAAGCTGTGGGGGGGGGGGGTAGTACACCCCTATTGAGAACCTCTGATATAAAATATAGATATATAGAGAGAGATTATGGACTTATTACAAACTAATATTTGTAGTAAAATGACAGTATTTTAGTGTGTATTGCAATGTAATTATGTTTTTTTTTTTGTTACTGGATTTGTTAAGAGATAAAATCAAAGCAAAAAGTAGAAAATTATTGGAAAGTATAATAATAATTACAGATGGTGTCGAAGGATAAGTTAAGTGTTGGTGACATACAGTAATACCACAGATGGAGTCCACTGACCTGGTCATCACAAGACTTTAGGTTTATTTAATTAATTTTTTTTTACCACAATGTGCAACTTTCTCAGCTAAAAAAAATGATCTTTTAATTTGACAAACACCATATATGTAAATGGTGCAATTCACACAAATGACTTGTTTCTTGCCATTACCCACAGTATGTGTTTTTAAGTTCGTTCCCATGAAGCACAGCAGAAGGCGGGGGTAATTTGATTTGAAGTCATTTGGATTAGACTCCATTATTTATGATGTCAGATTTCTTCCCATGCTTTAAAAAGCATCTTAAAGAAAAACTGTTGCTGCTTTCTGCTTAGTTTAACACTATACGGTCTAATGAACCAAAACCAAAACAAAGAAACTGAGCTACTTCAAAAATACGCCTGATCCTCAACCCCTCATGGCTGATATACAAATCATATAAACTCTTTATTTATGTGGATAAAGCCTCGTGTCTGACTATGAAATTATCTGAGAATATTGGAATACTTTCACTACAATGAGACTCAGGAATGGAAATGAACCATCGTTAGCCAGAAATACTTTCAAATATATCTGTAGTTATCAGTGATGGAATGTAACAAAGTATTTTTACTTCAATACTGTACTTAAGTATTTTTTTGTGTATTTGTGCTTAAGTAAAAATAATAATACATACTTTTACTTTTACTTCACTACATTTTGTGGCAGTTATCTGTACTTTCTACTAGGGATGCACCGAAATGAAAATTTGTGGCCGAATAATTTAGAAAAGCTTGGCCGAATACCGAATATGGTTAAGTTTTTCGCAATTTTTTAAAATAGCGCATAAATAGCCCAGAATACATTTTTAGACATGTATTTTAAATAAAGTAAATGTTTATTGAATATTCCACAACAGTAAATTGTTAATGATCCAAAGCCATGAACTCCAGTACCAGCAGTGGTGGAATGTAACTAAGTATTTTTACTTCGTTACTGTACTTAAGTAGTTTTTTGTATTTTTACTTTACTTAAGTAGAAATAATAATGCATACTTTTACTTTTACTTCACTACATTTTGTGGCAGTTATCTGTACTTTCTACTCCTTACATTTTGGAAATTTATGCTGTTACTCATTACATTATATTAACATCTTTTCATCTAAATCTTTTTTTTTTTTGCATGAAAAATCACACACACATATTATTGACACCAATCTGTTCAATCCACATAATCTAGTTGTGACACTGAGCAGAGGCTTAAATAAGTATGTCTACATTCTGTATCATAATGACACAGTCCACAGACTGACACTGTGTGAGTACTTTTAAACAAACATTTTAAAGGAACTACTTAATACTTTTACTTAAGTAAGATTCTTAATGTAGTACTTCTACTTTTACTTGAGTAAATATTTTGCAGGGTACTGGTACTTTCACTTCAGTACTTCATCCACGCCTGGTAGTTCTTAACAACATTAGATTTATTAAAGATTATAATGTAAATTGTTTGCTTTATCACTTGTTCACAGCTTGTAAATGAATTATTGATATTAACTGTTTGTAATAAATAGAATTGAATGTGTAATTTTTCTATAGGTTGCACTTACTGTATATGCTACATAAAACACACACACACACACACCGGATAAAGCTAATAACACAGACCCAAAGCCCACTGCCCACCCATTATCACAACCCCCAAGTTGAGACATGTCTGTGATTAAAATCTATGTCCCTTGTGTTTGTGCGTGAGAAAACCTGCCGTCCAGACAGCGGATGTGAGTAGTCTGCTCCCTCATTACCCTTGAAAGAGGCTCATATGGTGAGTGGGTGATATTAAAGCGGAGGAGGTTAAAAATGGCTCGGAGCCAGTGTGTGTTTCATTGCCTCTGACCGGGTGCACGACACATTTGGGAGTACGCCGACCCAGATGTAAAATATATAATATTCAATTATATCTCAGCAACAATTTATCCAAACCGCCGCACAGGGAGGCACATATACGGTGCACGGATGTAACAAGTGCTTTTGGTCAAGTACAAAACTGAGACACTACTACCTGCATCTGCAACAGTTTTATATCTTTAATATAATATCATATTTTTAGAGACATACTTCTACCACTGAACAGCAATGCTACAAACATATGATGATGGTATTTAATATAATGCATTATTGTATTAAACTCCATTATTATTATACTGTATATAAACTCTACAGCACTAACATTTATTGCATTGTATTCAAGTATTGAAGTATGTTGGATTTTTTACTCATAATGGAGTTTTCACTAGCCACTAGCATAAAACTTTACCGATATTTACTAAATGTTGAAAAAACAGAAGAGCACAATGTCGATTTTTCCATTAAATCACAAATGCGATGATTTGTTCGTTTATTATCGCAAGATGACATGAGAAGTCATTCCGTAAACATGGCTATGAACATAAATATCATACAGATATATTTATTATTATTATTATTATTATTATTACTATTATTCCTCAGTCCTGTACTAAATTTAAGAAAAAAAAAATTCAGTGTCTGGTTTGTTTCTTTTCAAACTCTTTTTTTTTTTTTTTTTGCTTTTTGTAATGTCAGTCAACATCCTTTTTTTTTTTTTTTTTTTAAATTCACATGACTCTAATTGCATAAAATTTACGTCCGTTGCAGTTTTGTGCTATATAGCCTTCCGATTGCTCTACACCTCAAAAACTTCATATCAAAAAACAACTTTTGGCAAAATTGTCAATTTTCCATTTGTTCCATTTTTATTTTGAAGTTATATTTGCACATTTGAGGGTCAATGGAGAAGTAACTACTGTTAATTGTTAAGAGTTTGAATACTCTTTTCCCAGAATTGTTATTGAATTATGCTAATTACATGATAAAAACAAAAGGTTAAAGAACGCGGGTATCATTTATTGTGTTTTTATTGCTGCGAAAAGAAAAAGTAAAGCATATAAAAATGAAAACACAAATGAACCGTCACTATTGTTTATTGTTTCTTCCACTCTCGCACACATCCTGCGAGATTACCTCGAGCATTAAGTATGGGTGTATGTTTTCTATAAAGGGTTTGTTCTTATCTCGTTTCCGTGTTTCCACTTGGAGTCACATTATTCCCTGTGCCCGCTGTGGAATCAGTTTGTTCTAATGATGCTTATTTGTTCTCTTCTTCCGTAGCTGATGACCTGCTCTGATATAAAAGCTGGAGGTTAGTAGTTTAACTCTGCCCTGAGGGGCATAAACACACATTAACACGCATAAATACACCAAAGCCCGGTGTGGAGGATTTCAGGGAGTAAATCACACAGACATATGAGGTCTACAGACCGCCTGGTTATTGAGGTTTAGGGTTTTTCCCCTGTTCCCTCGCTGCTTGTGATTATATTGTTAGCCCGTTATTAACCTGAGATCAGTGGGATCATTTATTGGTTTCAGTACTGCAGACGGGGAGCAATTGAAATACCCTCGGTCATTCACAGTTAATGATCCGTCAGCTGAAAAACAGCTGCTTTATCTGGACATAACGTGAACAAAACAGCGCAAGTTATCGTCAAATGTGTTACGTGTGAACGTGTACAATGGACGTATGGATTATATGGATTTATTTAATAGGAATGAAACGTGATAGAGATAGAGAAACAAGAAAAAAAAAAGGTATTTTGGAATTTGATGCCAGTAATGCATCTCCATAAAGTTGGCACGTGGGTAACAAAAGGCAGATAAAGTAAGTGGTGCTAACAAGAAACAGCAGGAGGAGCATTTTGCAGCTAATTGGGTTAAAAGCCAAGAGATTAGTGACATGATTGTGTATATATATAAAAAAAAAAAAACAGCAAAGAGAAAGAGAGAAGAGAAGCAAACACTTGAGGTTGGATGTAATTAATTTGCTTGTCAAAATGTATATATCTGATGTAACATATACCTTTACTTCTTAGTGAGACCAGTTGCAGAAGGGTATTATTATTATTATTATTATTATTATTATTACCGAGGATATTGTTTTTGGTTCTGTTTGTTTATTAACACTCTAGCAGTAAAACTAATGATTGAATTCATAAGAAATTTGGTTTGTAGATTGCCAGTTACCCAGAATAGATCACATTGCATTTTGGGAAAAGTAGGTCAAAGTTTACATTTTTAGTGATTTTTTTTAAATATATATTTTTTTCTCCATTTATTTATAATGGATGAAATTCAAATGTCTGTAGCAGCAAAACTGTTGAGTGAATTCAGACCAAATTGGGTTTATAGATTGCCAGTAACTCAGAATATATGTCAATACATTTTGGGACAAGTAGGTCAAAGTTTACATTTTTGATGAATTTTTTTATATATATTTTTTCTCCATTTACTTATAATGGGTGAACATTCAAATGTCTGTAGCAGCAAAACTGTTGAGTAAATTCAGACTAAATTGGATTTATATATTGCAACTCAGAATATATGTCAATACATTTTGGTAAAAGTAGTTCAGAGCTTACATTTTTTAATTAATTTTTTAAATCTATTTTCTTCACCATTTACTTATAATGGTTGAAAATTCAAATGTATGTAGCAGCAAAACTATTGAATGTATTCAGACCAAATTGAGCTTATAGATTACCAGCGACCCAGAATAGATCTCATTACATTTTGGGAAAAGTAGGTCAAAGTAAAAAAATTGTATGATTTTTTTTCAATCTTCCCATTTATTTAGAATGGGTGAAATATGTGCGAGGGGCGGGGTTTGTTGTGCCTGGCTCCACTTGTCTGTTTTTATATTTCTCTGTGTGAAGCAACAGAATAACTGACTATTTGGAACTGTTGATTCCGTTGCATCTACAAGGCTGGTGAAAAGTAACTAGACATTAGAAACTACTTATAGAATTTTTAGTGTCACTGAATTTATAACGAAAACATCTTTTAAACAGACAAAAATATGGGGATTTCTCATTTTCTCAGTGTCTTATTTCTTATTCACAGATCTGGGAGGTCTCAGACGTCCTTCAGAAGGTTTTTCATTCCATCCATTTGAGGAAACTGGTTGAATCTACCTGTGTTTACGTTGAAATATGAAGATTTACTTTAATTTTCTCGTGTAACAAAGAACCCGTATCAGTTGTTTCAATAAATTTGTAACAGGAATATGGATTTTATTACCAATTTTTAATGCCTCGTTATCATTTCATTTTCATCCACCCTCTCCAATGAGAACAGTGTAAGTGAAAAAGTCTTTCCTGCCCGTCACTGCGTTACTCTACACTTCCTGTAATAACTATAAATTAAAAGCTTTCGTATTAACATTCCTCTTACGTTAAAACATACACAAACTCACTGACTTGCCAAACTGTAAGTAGATTGTTTTCCGGATGTGACAGTGACACCATCACGTTACAAGTCCTTTTAGAAAGTGCTCTGCTAAGCTTCTCAGAATCAACACTGTGAGATGCCCATAAGGTGGAAAAGTTGCTCCTAATGCATCCATTTGGGTAATTATGGGATTCGTTATAGATTTTGTTGAGCGCGGGCCTTTTTCCTTGAGAAGTTTGACACTTGTCCAATTCAGATACTAATGCACTTACTGATTACACTGTGCCTCGACGCACTGTATTGATTAATAAATTTAATTTATTTGATAATTACAGATAAACTACGTCACTGCACAGTGTTAGGGCTGCACCTAGCCTAATGACGACTTCCACTGATGTAGTTGACAAACATTTTCATTAGTATCTAATTAAAAATGCCTTTAAAGTCATAAATATTGATCTCCATCGTGTGCCTCCAGCAAACACCACAATTAGTAACTTAACAAGTCTATAAATATGAAAAGATTAAGATGCAAAATTTATAAACCAAGGCCTTTAAAGAACATTAAACAGCTCATATTTTTGTTAAACCCACTTTTATTTTATTTTATTTGTGTATTTGGACCCTAATACTTAATAAAATTTTAATTTCAACCCTCCAGGTGCTGCAAAGTTTTCTTTATAGTTATTTTGGCAAAAATCTAGTGAATTTTTACAACCTGTTTTAATTCCTTCTCAATTTGTTACGTCTATAACTAGTTACATCACAACATTTCTCTGAGTTTGACATAATTGTTTAACAGCAGCAGCGGTTGGAGTAAAAACTGAAAATTTTATGTCTAAACCTGGAGCTGATTACCTAAAATGTTCAGTTGTTGGTTTTATTAATGAACACAAGTGGCTGAAAGGGACAAAGCAGCACGGTCAACAACCTAAAGGGGGCGGGGCATGAAGTGGCTCTTTTGCATTTAAAGGGCCAGTGCTATAAAATTCTAGTGTTATTAGTCATAAATAGTGTTGAAGATGGACCTGTGGAGTTGAATTAATGAATAATTCAGCCCCAAACAGAGCATTTACAGTTTATATAGACCACAGGGAAATGTCTAAAAATGTAAATTCATTAAAAAATAAAATTAAAAAAAAAAGCTAAATATCACTTGTTTTATTTTAATTCACTTTACTGCAGCAGAAGGTCATAGTCACTGACTATTAAACTGGAAAAATACTGACAAAACAATCCCAACTTCGATTTGCTACTGTCTCTGCAGCTTTCAACAACATGACAATACAGCAGATGGAGCTAACTCGTTGTCATGGAGACCTGGTGATTTCACAATCTCAGCATGTTCTCTTGAACACCTTGTTGGTGTTGGTTTAAAAATGTTCATTCTTGATCCTGGAAATAGATCATTTGATAACGCAGTTGAGCACCACTCGGTTGTTTTTCCTGTTCTGATAAATCTAGTGCTGTCGAACGTCTGGATTATGATCTAGAGGAAGATGCACAGTCACAGGAGTGGCTTAAAGCAGTCGGCGCCAACGTGAAAAACTGAAAGAATGCAAGATGTATGAAAGCTGTGCACAAACACCAGAGGTTTTTTTTTGGCCAAATCCTGATTTAAACCAGTTAAACCAGTGTTTCTACAGTGTTGTAAATGTGCATTGTATGGGATTCATCTGCGTCTCACTGTGGTTTGCATTACTCCTCACCTCTCATCTAAGTGCAGAGGCGGCGGCACGAAATTTTGAGTGGGGGGGGGGACCGAGATTTGCCAAAGTGTATCTTCATTACTGCCGAAATTTCCCTCACAAAAGAATATCAACAATAACAGCCATAGTGATATAATGGTAACAATAACTAGAACCAGAACCGAGTAAACTGGACAAAGAGACAAATTACATTGAAACAAAATGGGACAGAACTGTTGAATGAGAGAGAGATAAGAGCAGGAAACATAAACAACAACCGCAAAAGTAAAAATAACAGATCCACATATGAACAGTTGTTCACATGAATCTGCTGTGACAATAAATTATAAGGTACCATCAAATAATATTTCTAACCAGGTACCAAGTGGGCTAAATCGATACTAAACATGAAGTGAAATGCAAACACATCACAAATTGGTCCATCCAGAATTGCTGCTGCTTCAGTACGTATACAGTATATGCTTAATTTGCGTTCTAATTCTACACATATTTTATTTTTTTCTATTACTCAATGAATCGGTTTTGTGTCCCGGAAAGAAAAATGACTGCTAAAGTAAATAACCAACCACAAATATTTAGTTTATTTCTTGTAATCTCATAATTTTCAATTAGTAAGTATGTAATTATAAATACATCACCTTTTTTTTTTTGGGCTTGTGAAAGATTTTTATTTAGGTCGAAAATAGCTCTAGATTGTAAAAGTTACCAACTCCTGAGCACCTTTAAATGTTATTAAAATGTGATATGAAATTGATCGTTTGTGTATCATTTAAGGTCTGAAAACTCCCCATTTCTTAATTTTTACATGAAATAAAAGCTCTGAATATCAATGTTGCATTTGGAATTTTGTGGATTCTATATCAAAAACAAAAAATGCACATTCTGCAAACGCACTTCTTTAAATAGTAAAGGAGCCGACCCTTTTAAATTACTGCATTTGCATGAATTCATACGTAGCGAGATAAAAGTATTGCATTAATAAACCCCATGGTGCACTGGTGCTGGCATCCCCTGTGCCTGCACGTGATGAGGAAGCAGGAGATTTTAGCATCTGCATGTTAATGGAGGATTAAGGTATTATTCAGTTACTGAAGTCTGTCTCTCTCAGTGTGACCTCTTAATTATTGATTTTCAACCCTCATCTCTGCTCTCATCTCATGTCCTTCTCCTCCTCCGTCTCACCACCACCACCTCGCTTCTTCTTCTTCTTCTTCTTTTTTTTCATAATAATCTAATCTTAATCTTTCCGGTTATTTTATTACAATTTAAAAAAAAATTCCCTCAAAACTTGAGCACCCTTCTTCTCCTGACTCCTTGTCTCTGTATTAAAATGCGAAGCTGTCGGCCGATAGCTGCAGTGTCAGCAGGGGTGGGGGGTGGGGGGGGGGTAGTGTTGGGGCAGGTAATTCATACCCGACGG
>JAPSES010133441.1:0-15264 GCA_029822895.1 Maxillicosta whitleyi
TTCACACATGGTTTAGCCTCCATAAAGTCCAGACTCTAATTTAGGATGTGATGAAGACTGGATGCAGCGGTTCGATTGTGCATCATCAATAATCAAAAAATGAATGAAACTATGGATGGAAAAGAGAACTGTCCTATCCATGAACATACTGTAATGTCTTTTGCACTGTGTACAATAACAATGTCACCTTATCACTGAACGCTGTTACCACTAGTCACTTTACTTATACAACCAGAGTACCATGATTACAAGTCACTGACTCCCTAATTGATGCCTTTATTCTTGAACGATGGTTACAATGTTGTTCTTTTCATATTGTATATAGTGTTTTTGTATATTGTATTGTACTTTTGTTTAGCTTTTTATACTTTTTAAATTTACTCTATATGTATGTGTGCACTTTATGGGGAAGCTCGAAATTTCATGACACTATGTATGATGACAATAAAGGCGTTCTATTCTATTCTAAAAAAAATATTATGAACCTTATTGTGGCACTATGTAAGAATTATGTAGTTAAAAAAAAAGTCTCCTGGAATCAAAATGGTGCAGTCAAATACTGCATGCGTGACTTAGTTTTTGGCCGGGTAGTATATAAATAAAATGATGTCAAACTCATTCTCACCTGGATGCACATCTGCGGGTGTTTGTCCACAGCAGATGTGTTATATTTCTGTTAAGGAGACACGGTAAGTATTTGAGAACCCCATAACTTCATATTATATTTGTTAGGAAATTGTTGACAAACGTACCAGTTCGTGCCTGCCCTCTTGCTCCACCTGGGACAGGTTGAATACAGCTGTGCAGAGGTGTTCATGCTGCTTCCAACAGAGGGAGGCAGAGATCTTTACATCACTGATAGGACACTTCGACCTCCAAACCAGACGCTGTTCATGCAGTTCAACTTTAGCGGAGTACCAAACATCACTGACATCTGTTATAGTGATGTAGATACGGATGTGATAAAGACACAGTATGACAGCACCATCACTAACAACAGTTCAACCATGAATGTGTTAAACCGACTAAAAATGTGTTTGTCCATAACAGATGGTACAGATGGTTTAACTTTTAAGCCATTGTTTTAAATATTATTTGTTATATTTCCTAATACTACTTCTAATATAACTAAGCAGTACATAGCTACATGTAGCCACAACTACAGCATCCACAGATCAAACCAGGTCAAAAAGCCTCAACAGGAAGTGATCTGAATGTTCTAATAACAAAACCTTAAATCTTCAGAATCGCATTAAATTTTATTCTCACTATTTTGGAGATAAACTATATGGACAAAACTTGGGCACATATCACACCTACAGTCATTCCTGTTAATCTGAAATATTAGAATAATAAAATATTCATATTAGTTATTGTCAGTAATTATCAGTTTTATATACATGTCAAATCAATATTTCTCTTTAACCCCTAAAGACGTAGAAATATTTTTATAGCTTCTTCCAGATGAATTGTTCCTTACATTTAACATTTCCTAAGAAATTTAGCACTATTTATTATTTTTCATGTGAATTTTTTTTTTTTTTGTGAAAATTGGGTATTTTCCTAGAATTACATCACTGACAATGTAGATGGACATAAATCTAGAAGTAAATTTGAAGGTTATTTTATCAAAACAGAAAAAAGTAATGTAAAAATTACTTCTCAGTAAAATCATTCTATAACATACCATAAAAACAAGTGTTTACAACCACTGACATTTCTCAAACTATGTGAGTTTTTCTGGTGAATAAATATTGCAGAACATGAAGGTGTTTTCATGTTCACTAAGGAGTCTCTGAATGTCCAACTGAATCAAATGAATGAATGAAAAGCTGAGAAACTGCATTTTCCCAGAATTATTGCAGTGTATTAATTGGATGAATGGTTCAAAGGTTACTGAACATTTTCATTCAGTAGATGTTTTGGTTGCTTGTGATGGAACTAGATGGTTATGCATGGTTTAAAATTAGTATTTATAATCAGAAAAGGACAAATATTAAATAAATCTACTGGTATAACATTTAAAACTACTGATTTAAAAAAAAAAACACTGTTGAGTTTAATAAAAACAAATGCTTTTTAAGCATTTTAGATGATAATATAAACAAAACAAAACAAAATCTAAAGATGAAATCATTAAGGTCCAACAAGAATTTAACTCTAACTTACATCCTACCTGTGGAGCATACCCACTAACATTAGAATCTAAAGATGAAATAAAAAATCTTAATTAAAATAATATTTATCACAATATAAAATTGTATTACATTTGTTATAATAGTTTTTCAGATCAGCTCTCTGCTAGCAATAAAACACCTTAATTGAATGTCCCAATACTTTTGTCCATATAGTGAGACTACAGAGGACACAGACAGGAAACAGGATGGAAGGTACATGATATTGGGTCTAGATTACAACCTGAGCCGCTGCAGTATGTGATATGTGCTTTAACAGGTCAAACTAACGTCTGTCAGGTCATAGAAACAATAATAGCATTCAGGGAAAAAGAAAAGAAATCAAATCCAGTGAAAGATACACAAAGGACTCTGTGCATTGTCTGGATTAAACCCAACACATCATCACAAATACCCTGTTGTTCAATCAGTGCATGGAAGTACAGGAATGGTTGTTTTCTTGTAGGTTTTTTTTTTTTCGTGTTTCATGTTCTATTAAATACAGATAGTGTATATAGTACATTTCCTGATTACTTTAAATTTAGTTTCAATTTAGTGGAAAAAAAGTGCTGCTGGATTTCTTGACCAATGCAAGTTTTTCTCCTCCAACTTGAAAGTAGGTGAAGTTATGCCAGAATCGTCTATTTAGATTAACTATTGTTTGGAAAAACACATTTCAATACATATAATAATGAGCACTCACAACTGATGGTAGAAGAGAAAGAAGACGAACAACAATAACAACAACAACAAATCTCTCTGAAACAAACAATCCCAACAGAAATATTAATTATTTTCTTCTGGGTGTCACCAGTTCACCTGTGATGGATGCATTCCTAAAAGGGCACTTGGGCAATGGTCGCATGGCGTCACTATAGGTGTAATATACCTGTGAATGCAGAAATGCACACGTGGACGTATGAAAAACCAGCCCCAACAGCCAAAAACACCAATGTCAAAAAGTCATTTTGAGTCGAGTACCTCCACGCAGGTGCAGGGCAGAAGGTAAGTGAAGTGTATAACAGCTGACGGAGTCTGTGATGGATCAATCTGTAACAAATTAATGGAATGTAGGACATCGCGTTCACCTTCTGCTTTGTGTTCATACAAAAGTGTGTAGAGGAGGTTTACTGGTGTTGCTTACAGTCGTGAGGCCGGTGTCACCAGTGCAATGTCCTTTCATTGTTCGGTAACATGGTCTGACGTGTACTTTGCCTCCAGCCTCTGCTCTAACAGTGAAGGATTTTGACGACTTGTTCACAGACACATGAAATTCTGGAATGGGATCTGAGTGACACAAAAATAAATAGATTTGGACAGTTGGCTTTCTCCATAAACACGATGTTAAATGAAATAAAACGGATAACAGATGTCAAAGCATTCATAGAAAACGTTTAACTTATGTACAATGTCTGGTGAGAGTGTGTGAGTGTGAGTGAAATGTGAATTGGATTTTATGTTGTTTCTTTATACTATTGCTCATAGTGTTTTTAGTCATAGTGTTATTTTACTGTTGCTTATGATGGATTTCTCTGTTGAAAAGCCTAACCAGGTACAGGCGTTGTTAACTATCAAAACTATCAAAAATATATATATATATTTTTTTTTACTGTTTCTGCAGAACATCAGATGCTGTATATGTCCATTGTGTTTCACTGCATTGTCCCTGACAAATAAATAAACAAATAAATTAATAAATTAATGAATGTATATGATATGGGCTTCACTGCTGAAAGTATACTGTATGAGCCTGGTTTGTATGCACTTGTAAGGAAAAAGTCTCAGAAAACAATACCTGACACAATTATAATACAATTAAGGTCCTTTGAAAGATGCAGTAAATTTCAATGGATGATTTAGAATAGATTTAATAAGGTTTTCCTAGCCTCAAATGATCATTAACCTTCTTTAACATTCAGTCTTCAGACTTTAAGACACAAGCATTTCTGACACATAAGAAAAAACATGAAAAGAAACAAGAGCAGAAAAGGAAGAGCTCATAATACAGAGAGGAAATATAAAAGAAAAGGTCAAATGTGAGGCCAAGTGTGTGAAATTCTGTCCATTTGTACTCATTACACTACCTGTCACTGTGTATTCCACATTGCATTTTGTTGATCTAGTGTGGTAAAACACTTGGACAGTGTCTCCTACTTCAGTCTTGACACAGTCATATACCAGCTCCCACTGAAATAATAAAACATGAGAATTAATGTAAAACATAATAATAATAATATAATTAAATAAAAGTAAAATAAAATAAAAACATTATTATAGAAACCTTAAAACAGTAAATGTGTCTCACCAGGGCTGAACTGTCATTCGTATATGTCCACCGCTGTCTGTCCTGGCAGCTAAACCTGTTTTGTCCTGGTTCCAGTTTTCTTCCTCTGACACACTAACAAAGAGAGAAGAAAAACACAGTTGGATCTTTTTGATTCCATGAGGTGATTTGTGGTTTTACTGGGTCTGTTTTCTGTCTAAAACAGAGCTAAGCTAACAGAGCTATAATGTAAACTATCAGCTGAGGCAGCATATGAAGATTATAAGACACTGATATTTGGACTTTTGTTTGAAGAAAACTTGATGGTACCATAAAACATATGTGTGTAAGTGCTGAGCTTTGTCTTCTGTTCAGTGACTGATACAGTCTGTGTGTATATAGAGTTGGTGGTTTTGTTAGTCCTATGTGTGTCCTGGTGTGTGATTTCCTCTGCTGTTCAGAGTTTGAGAATATTATATTAGTGGTCAACCAATATGGGTTTTTCTAAGGCCTATACCAGAACCAATTTTTTAAAAAATTAGCAGATGGCCAATATCTGAGGCCAATTTATTTATTTTTTTTAATCACATTGACTGTAAAATGCAATTGAAACACTGAGATCTTCTTCTTCTCCTTTTGGCGTTTCCGTTCAGGGGTCGCCACAGCGAATCAGTCGCCTCCATCTAACCCTGTCTTCTACATCCTCTTCTCTCACACCGACTACCTTCATGTCCTCTTTGACTACATCCAAACATTCAATTGAAACACTCAGATAATTAAGATTTTTATGCAGCAATATAAAATAAATTATTAATACATGTACACATAGTGCTTTTTTTTTTTTTTTTTTTTTTTTTACATTTATTGAATTTCAGTGCAACCCACACAGGTGCCTGATCAAATATCTTATAATATTTTTATTACTGATCAAATATCGATTTAGAAAACAAAATCAAACAGATGACCAATATTGAGAAAAAAAACAACAACAATATATATATTAGCCAGCCAACCAGTCTATCTCTGGATTATATATATGCATAATCATTGTGCAGTTGGATGGTCCATGTCAGTATTTATCGTATGGGATGTTTTGGATATATTTTACTGCTGCATTTGAACTAGTGATGGGAAGGTTATCCCATATGTATGTGTATGCATGATCTGAGTGCACAGAGAAGATGTGAGTGAATGAAACGGTTTGGAATGATATTGTGATGCATCAGTTACAGAATGTTTGTATCAATAAAAATGTTCTTGGATTAAAAGTGTTACTCATGATTTGGGTAAAGTTTTTTTTTTCCTTCAGACCCCCGTTAATGTGCGCCATGGATTGGTGCATGTGTACAGTGTACACTAACAGTATGAGCTACGCACATGACCTGTGGCTCCAACACCACAGATGAATACTGTAACTGTATGTGACATAGAAGGAAAGTGACATCATGTGGTTTCTGAACGTGTACTTTTTACTATACCAGCTGCATTATATAATGCCGTAGATACCAGACATACCCATCTAACAGCACATCCCAGAATACCTTGTGCAGCTTCTGTTAAAGTGACAGAACCTTTTTCGGTATTAACTACATGACAAATACATTACAGTACAAATTGATTCAGTGAGGGAGCAAGAAGTTGAGCGTTAGAAACATACAGAGGAATGACTTTGGAAACAAAGTCCTAACTTTTTCACTGACTGTATGTGAGGCACATGTTCTGAAATCACACAAAAGCTACTTGGTAAAAACTCATGGTCTTATTTGATAAACAAATAGTCAACCTCATTGAATTACTTTTTTTTTTGTTTTGTTTTACGAGAAAGAATGTGTTGAATCAGAATGTGCTTAATCGCTCTGTATCGTGATTTGGGTGTGATCACATCATGAGGTGCCGCACACATATATTTAAGATATTTGATTGGAGATGCTGTTGTGATGTGCATATCGTATCAACCTTACAATTAAGATTTCCAACCCTAACTTTAACTACTTCATAGCATGTGAGTGCTTCTCTGCAGTACAGAGCTCTAAATTCTAATCTAACTGTTCAGACTGAAAACACTGAAAAAGACTTATTTCACGACCACATATGGAAGCGTCCTCAGATCAAACCTGAAATGATTAGATTATATGTTTGCATGATTTGTGCTGTTCATCAGAAAAAAAAAACAAAACCAGAAGATTTGGGACACCATTGCTTGCAGTGTGAACGTAGCTAAACTGTCTCAGTATGTATATGTGGAGCCATGGGATAAAATGCTCTACAGTTGCACATAAGTAGCATTCATTATTAAACAGTATTAAACAGCTTCAGGAAAAAAAGAAAAAGAAAAAAAGCCAACCTTTTTATGCTCAAGCCTTAACTTCTCAGGCTGTTCACTCATAGACTGATAATGATGAATAGTAATCCTCGAGGTATCACAGACATCTGAAAGAAAACACAATGATGCAACATTTGTTCAGCAAGACAGTTAAATGTTGATGGTTAAATGTGATTTTATTTATAATTTTTTTTTTTATATATATATATACCTATAGCCGTCATCCAAACACGGACAGTGATGCATTCATAGTAAGAAACCCCAAACTGAGGGACTGAAGTCAGGTTCACGAGACAGGGACCTTTGATTAAGTCTGTCAGGGGGAAACAGGACCACCCAGGTGACTCATGGGAAATTCCAGAGCCTTTTCTTTAAATGGGTACTTATAACACAAACACATTAAACTTACCATGTGGCTGTTGCATCTAAAATAGAGACAAGAGAATGACATTTGATTAATACAAGAGAAATACTGTGATACTGCTAGAAAAAGCATATTAGATTATTTGTTACACTTATATATTTATTTTATCTAATAAAATATTTACTGATTTGTCCTCCTCTTCAGTAAAATAGTATCAGTCAAAGTTTTGATAGTACATGTTATATATTATGATACCTATTAATGCTGTGCTATGGATATGTTTTGTTTTACTCTTCTAAATGTTTCAATGTATTATTTATGGTAATTCATAGTATAAGATACAAGTAATCCATGTGTTGTTGTCCTTTTGTCAAATGTTCATATGTAAAATCAATAGGATGAAAGAGAGACCAAACAAAAACAGTAAAATAAGGAAAGTATTAATAATGAAATTCATATAAATGGAATTATTTAACCCTCAAAGACATAAACAGCCACCAGTAACCAAGAGCATCTACTGATTAAAATGTTTAATAACCTATGATCTACTAATCCTAACAATATATTTAAATAATTCAGCTGAAATAAAGTTGTTGGGTTTTTTTTTTTTTTTATCTTTTCGGTAGCATCAAATATGACCCATTTGGATGTTCAAAGAGTCTGTGGTGAATGTGGAAACATTGTAATGTTCTGACAACACTGGTTCACTAAATGACTGGTCTCAGGTGTTTGTTTTTACATTCAGTAATGACCTACTTTGCTGAAACAGTCACTTTTTCTTTCTTTTGATATAATAACCTTTGAATTTTCTCTGTGCTTTTTTTAACATATACATAGTCAGTCAATTAAATGTAGGAAAATACAAAAAAACTCCAAATTGCAGAGAATAATATTATAACAAATACTGAGGAATTACTGTACTAAGGTGAGCTTAAATGTGGAGAAAAGTCATTTTGAAGTTGCCACAAAAAATAGCTCTAGGTCTTTAAGCGTAAAAAAGGACTTTACAGTACATTGTTGTAAATAAGTATTTTTTAAAAAAGTCAAATCACATTCAGGAGGTCACTGAGCCATGTTGTTAAAATATGAAAAAAAAAATTGTTGACACTTCTGATCAATGGAATCAATGTTTCCTCTTAATGCATATAGAATTTCTCCAACCTTTAACCTTACTGTGATTTAGATAGTGATGCAGAAGATTTCAAAGCAAGGAATACAAAAACAGTGGTAAAGGCACTAATGTCTGTAGATGATTAAATCTGAGGTCATTTGTACAATGATTGTAACAATGTTTTACTTTATTCTTGATAAAGTGTAACTGAGACTCAATCATTAAGCCTAGTTAACCCTTTATAGGACTCGCACTGAAATATTCTCACATTCAAACAAGTAATCACGCTCATTGAATTGTATATATATTGTATATACATTGAATACACATCTATATCTGTCTGTCTGTCTGTCTGTCTGTCTGTCTGTCTATATACTACGAATGTGTTGAATCAGAATGTGCTTTGTATTGTATCACTGTATCGTGATTTGGGTGTGAATCATATCACATCGCATCGTTAGAAGCTACACACGTATATTTAATATATCGGATCTTAGATAATGTATCGAGATGTGTATGGTATCGGCCTTACAACCAAGATTCCCAACCCTAGTGGTAACACATTTTACAGCTAATTCAGGAGTCAATGCAGCTTGGTTTGTTTCAATGCATGCGGTGGTGTCAAACATACAGCCTGTGGGCTAAATCCAGCCCCATGGGATGAATTTGTGAAAATGCAAAAATTTAACTGAGATATTAACCTTTACATCCTCGTCAGGCATTTTTGTACATTTTTCTCTTTTTTTTTTTTTTTTTGCTGTTGTTGATAATTTTGCCTGTGTTGCAACTTTTGGCATGAAATTTGGCAAGAGCTTTTGTTTGGCCATCTTCTGCACCAAAGCCAGTGGTGTACTGCACTAAGCAGTACATCCACAAAAAAAACTGCTATAAAATCATAAAAAAAAACCAAAAAACAATTAATTAATTATTAATATTATATATATATATATATGCCCTGCTAAAAAACACCAAAACTTTACCAATTTTCAGGATTTTTTTCCCTTAAATGCCACTTTCATTATTTGAATTCTAAGTTATTTATGACAAAGAAAACACAAAAATTTAATAATTTTCACATTTCCAGTTAAAATAGTTAAGTTCATGGCCAGTTCACAGGCCAATGTGACCTCAAGTAGGTCTGACTAGTAACATATGTATGAAAAAGAAAAATTACACGAAATTGTTTACATTTACCAATTATCCTTTTTTTCTTAAAAAAAAGAATAACCTGAACAAATATTAACAACCTGAACTGTCTTAAGAGAACTAAATGGAATTTTAACAATATTATACCTGTTACTAAATGTTTTGTGTCTTTGTAGATGCACTGTGATCTGTATGTTGTATTACACATGTAAACTGAAGCATAATACTGTTAAAAGTGCATATATTTTCTTCAGGGTTTTTCATGTTATCCACATTTTTAAAGGTTAGTTTGTAGCTCTAAACATTTTCATAATGTATTTTTTACTTTTATCACTCTAAAACAGTGTTTTTCAACCTTGGGGTCAGGACCCCATGGGGTCACCTGGATAGTAATTGTAATCTTACTAATAAAAAAATATATGATGAGTTGAGAGAAAATCACATACATACTGTAAAAGACATGACAATCTCCGAAGCTCAAACTGAAACACTGTGGTACTGTTTATCTCTCACATGTCCATTGTGGTTGGTCTCAGATGCTGCAGCTCTTTGATATTATTATTATTGTTGTTGTTTGTTCAGTATTAATTGTCTGTACATGTCCTGACCAAAGAAAATAAAATTCTCACTTTGTGCAGTAATCTCAACCTAGCTTTTTTGCCTACGTCCATAATAATATACATTATATAGCTTGAATGTCACCTAAATTTAACATTTAATTGCAACATAGTACAGCAAACTACTGTATTCCATGATCAAAAGCAGATTAATTTTAGCAAAAAAAAAAAAAAAAAGTCTGAGGTCACCAGAAATGTGTGATGTTGAAATGGGGTCACGAACCACAAAAGGCTTTAAAACAGTTTGGAGTTGACATTATTTACACATTAAATGTTATAATTTTACTCATCGGGTCCAGTTGACACCACACTGGGCTGTATGTTAACCCTGCTTTAAAATGATGTTGACACCACTGGCATAATATAAAGCAACACGTAACCCTTCAGTTCATCACAAAAACAACACAACATGTGGAAACATGGATGTCAGTCAAATAAAAGAAGTGAAACATAAATATGTGAATGTGTATGTGATGCAGTAAAAAGCATAGTATTTGACTTTAAATAGGTAGAAATATGTGAAAGCTGAAAACCCGCAAGTGGCTGTGTGTTACTGGTGTTTATGTGTTCTTACCTGGCAGGTGGTTGTGGCACATTCCATCTGCAGTGGAAAAAAGGCGGCGACAATGAAAGTTAACGTGATGCCAGGACGCATTTTGACGCCTATAAGACATTAGGTAATGATCATCTGGAGGTCTTTTCTTTCTG
Source organism: Maxillicosta whitleyi (assembly GCA_029822895.1). Classification (NCBI taxonomy): domain Eukaryota; kingdom Metazoa; phylum Chordata; class Actinopteri; order Perciformes; family Neosebastidae; genus Maxillicosta; species Maxillicosta whitleyi. The sequence continues at coordinate 10,707 of JAPSES010133441.1, forward strand.
GTCCAGGTGTTTCTGCTCAGATTGGTTGGTTTTCTGCTCTTGAAGTTCAGCATTCATGTAGCTAAGTCTTTATGCATGAAACCATGAGGGTAAAAGGTAAAATGTTCCCGTAACAGCAGCTTGTTTTGTTGAATGAGTCAGTCCTGAAGGCGTTTATGAAAATAGTCTTCTGTGAGAATAGTTGTTGTGGACCTGAGCTCCGCCTCTGGTTGACAGAAGGAGGAGATCCATGGACTAGTTCAGACCGTGTGGATATGATACAATTATATTCTCATAGGATCAGCACCCCCCCCACACACACACACACATTGTCGGCTTCCAGGAAGTGAAGGTGGGAGGTTGTGACAAGTCTGAGTCACAGGATGTTTCTTAAAGTCTAAAGCCCTTCATTCACAAATGTAAGTTCTGTAACACAAAACCAAATATTAGTTATTTTTTTGAAAGCTATTGAACTTTATTTAAAGCTTTTTAGATAAATCTGGAGACAAAAATGCTGTAAAAACCATCAGTATTTGTTGTGTTACACTGAACTTTAATAAACATCTACATGATCAGTAAACAAAATATTGGAAAATTATGTTTTACGCAGAGGATAGTGTTGTAATAAATGACCAATCAATTAAGAAAAGCTAAATGTAAGGAAAAAACTTTTTTTTTTTGCACCCATCACAAAAGTAGCACTGGGTCTTTATGGGTTAAAACCACATACGCGGAAAACATGTAGAGGTGGAATAAAAGAATTTTACTTATTTTCATGGAAAGATTGTGACAATGTGATTTATTGTTGATAGATAAAGTGTAACTGGGATTCAGAATGGAATCATTAGATGTGGACAAAGGTGATTACTGATGTGTATAAATAAAAATAAAAGGGGAAATATGTCTGAAAACAAAATTATTCCAACCTTATAGTTAACAGTGCACATACACAGAATAGCAATAACACTAAGATGACAATGACAGCAATATTATAGTAATGAATAATAAAGTATTTTATTGCATTTTTTGCCTTTGGTCCGATCTGTTGTCCTTAAATATCCTCTGTAAATACTTTTAGACTGGGTTGGGTAATAATTAAGAGAAGAAAAGGAAAACAAAATATTTAACTTTTATTGTGCCTATAATTTAACTCTTAATTCCTATTTCACTGTATGACTTATTATTAGTAAATACACTACTATTCCTGCGATTTCTCATTTCAAAGATTCTTTGATGTTACTCTTATTATGACTATTCTTTACTTTCTCTGTTTCTTTACTGGTTGTATTCTCCTCTACATTTTCCATTTATTTAACTATAGTTAAATTAAAATAATTTTGATTTTTAAATTAGCTATTTAATGTGAATATTACCCAAAAAAAAAAAAAAAAAAAAAAAAGATTGCTTGGCAATATTGTTTGTTTGTTTTTTTGTTTTTTTAATCTTGACTGAGGTTTTATGTTTTGGTTGTGATCGACTTGTTTTCATTTGGAAGACTTGCACAGAGGATTGCGGGTACATAAACATCACTAACGAGCATCATTAAAAATATTTAAAAGGAGAGACATTGAAACAGTCAAGATAAATAAATGAATAAATGGTCGTTACAGACACTTTCCTTGCATATTTATGACTTCTTTATTTAATCAAATCTATCTATCTATCTAACTGTGTGTAGTTCAGACAAAAGGGCACACACCAGCTGGAAAAAATGGTAAAGAAAGCTGATGATAAGCTGTACTAAAAAAGAGATCATCATCATCACCACATTGTAAACACACAGAGAAGCAGCTGCAGAAGACAATACCCCAGTCTGATTGTTTAATTTTATTTTCTGGAGCTGATGAACCTTCTTTTTTCCTCGTGGATATGTAAAGTTATTCTGTATCTGTTAAGGAGGAATGGACATGCATATAGATGTAAGGTATGAAGTCGTTCACCTTAAGTCTGCATTATTGGTTACGTCAGCTACTAAATGCACCCTTAGAACCACATCTCTGCACACAAAAATGCAGATAAATCCTGCATTACAGATAGGGCACAGCACGTTTAGTAATTACAGTCAGAACGGAAACCTAGAAAAAGTCTTCGGTCGACAAATACAAAAACAAGTTCCCACAAAGTCATAGGTCGCCTCCTGTGTTAACTGAAGGCTGCTGAAACCACTGACAGATGCTTATCTGTCATTTCCAGTCACGTTCTGTGCATCGCTCAGAGCAGGAAACAAGATATCTTTTGGTTGTACGTCTGAAAACGTAGATCTTGTGGTGAGTGGGTGTCCCAGTTGGGGCGGGGAATCTTTATCATGTGTGGAAAGATTTATCAGAAATGTTCACACAGGGAAAGAAAGTTCAGAGTTGTTTTTCAAGACAGCTGGTAATGTCACAAGCCAGGGTTTAAGTGCAAACATCAATTACATTAAAGATCTGTGTATTATCATTGGAAACCCATGCAGGTATCATTGACTGTGTCCATTACATGTGTTTTTAAGAACCCTGATGAACCAGTAGAACCAGCTAATCTGTCTTTAGTCACAGGGCAGGGAAAGCAGAAGAATAGGCTTAAATTACAACTATGGTTGCACCTAAACACCTATTGAAATACATGTAATCCAATATTATGTATATAGGACACTGTATTTAATGACAGTTCATACATGATGTAATGACAAACCACAAGTGTTCCAATGTCAGTCTCATGAGTTTGCATAAATAAACTTGGAAACTCTGTTGAATGATTAGGATGCATGGATGCAAACTGTTTTTTGAGTTGTCTTAAATATAACATAAATGCGTTATCTACACAAATATAAAAACAGTGTGGTCTTTTGCAAGTCTTGCACCCTAATAATGTGCTGCAGACTTTTAATACCCCAAATATAGTGTAAGATTGTGTTGAAAGTTACTGCCCAATAATTTCAATTAGATTGACTTTGTGTAAAATGTTTTACTTACATATTTAGATTTGAAAGTACAAAGATATTGTAACTGCACAAGGTACATGGACATTTGACCTGAAAAATAGGTCAAGGTCACCTATTTTCAGTAGGCTTCTGCTCCATGCCAAGATGCATCCACAGTATGTGGCACAGATATCTCAATGCATTGTTTAGATTATGTAAATGTTGAATGGACAGAACAGACAACAAAACGAAAAAACCTCTCAGGGCACAAATAGTCCACATTTTCTGACATGACGGCACAGCAAATAAAACAAACAGGAAGTCTATTAAAGATCCACTCAATACACAATGACCACAGACCAGAAGTTTTAAAAAACTCAATTCTTTTTTATTAAATGTCTATTTTTTTATGCAATCTGTTTATATAAAAGTTCTACAGCCTTCAGCCTGAGACTAAGACAGACAGTGACACGATCATGTGTTTCAATTTAGTCATTCATTAACCAGCGTTCGTTAACAAAACAACCGTAAAAACAAGAGAGAGGATGAACACAGAACTGACAGTTGAAAAAAAAAAAAAAAAAAACAAGAAACCACACAACAATGGTTTGTGCAGCCGGAGTGATTAAAAGTAGTCCATGCTGAGAGGAGCTCGTGGACTGTTTTAAAAAGAGTGAGCAGAATAAATAACATGAAGTCTGTTTTCCCACAGTACTGGCTGCAGCAGTCCCTCTTTGTGCTCCTCTCATAAACGACAGGACATTAGCACCAGGCCTGGTATTATTCGTTTTTCTTTTGGAGAGATAGGTATTGCATGTGAAGACTGTGCACTGGGGCTCTCACAGCCATGCCCACAGTGTGTGCAGGTACTGTACACTACATGCATTTCCCTGCTCTGACGTACAAATATATGATGGATCGTGTATAAGTCAGGGAGGCAGAATTGTGTGCGTCATAGTGTAATACTATGTTCATTTTGTGTAAACGATCTCATTTGTTACATATATCAACCACATATGAGGAATATCTGAATCATGATTTTAAACACTTATTTTTTTCAATCATTACCATTAATACGTTTTTTTCAATTCTCTTAAATACAATATTTTACATGTCTGATTAAATATGGCTTAGTGTGCATGTGTTTGGGGGCCATCGGAGTGGATGCATTTTCCACTTGGTGCTACTGGCACTGTTTCTTTTGAACTGTGATGTAGGGCTGGGCTCTGTATTGAGAAACATACTCCACAACAGCTGTGAGTAACATGGGGGGGTTTGTGTGTGTTCAGTCACTGTCACTGGTCTCACTGCTGGGGTCTCCCTGCACCTTGCTGCGGTGCTGCATAGCACGATGGTAAGCCACCTGTACTGATTTGCGGATGTTGGATTTTCTTCCCTCCAGCATCTTTTCCTTGTCCAGCTCCTGGTCCACTCCAAGAGGCACGAGCTTAGAGCGTGGCAGCCACTGCCTGCACAAGCACATACACACTCAACTGTTAATACAGTAATAACGACACTTTGCATTTTAGTGAAGTATATTTACAGTATTTACTTATTAATATATATTTAAAGAGACGCATAAGGTAGTAAATTCAAAATTAAACCTGTCTCGGTAAAGTGCTTATAAACCACAGCCACGGGGCTCTATTTTCCACCTAGAGTTCGTCACTAATGGTT
>JAPSES010133452.1:0-15264 GCA_029822895.1 Maxillicosta whitleyi
ATATGATAGAGAGTGTAGAGAGTGAGAGAGAGAGTTTCTATCATGAAAGTATTTTGTCATGTTTTAGTTAACAAATGAGTCATGTTTTAGTCAACAGATGGTTGTAGTGTGGGAGGTTTAGTCTTTGGTCTAGTTCAACATTTGCTTTAGACTTGAGTTTTTAAAGTTATTGGATAAATGTTTACTTCATAGTCACTATCAAGGCTTTATTAAATAACTGTAATCAGCATTAAATGCCAAATGCTACTGAGATACAACAGCTGAAATAATTATGATGAAGATGATGATTATTATTATATTAATGCATATCTTTAGAAGAGTATCCAGAGTCTGTGTTAAGTTGTTTAGTTTTTCATTTGTTATCACCAGAGGAATTCATTGCTATTGAAATGTTTGTCTGTGTTTATTAAAATACTGAAAGACATGGATGTTCTGTAATTTGGTACATGTAGGCTTGACATTTTGTCTCAACAGATTCTTTTACTCACATTCCTCTGTTACCTTTGTTGAACTTTATGTTGCTATATAATTATAAATCTCAGTTATTTGTTGCCAAAATAAAACACTACTGACAAAAAAGCTGTTAAAATGAGGTTTATTTAGTTGTTAATATTCAGGTGTCTAGGTATTTAGGAACAATTTTAGTAGTGTAGTCAGCTTTAGGCAACAGTCAGTCCCTGGTGACTTTTGCCCTGTTTTTTTTTTTTTTTTTTTTTTCTTAAAGTGACTGAATACATTTTTCATCTAGCCTACATGGCTGTATTATTTACCTGTAATTTGCAGTAAATGATAAATATTTGTTATAAAGATAGCACAAAAACATGAAAGAAACAGCTGAAGTTTGTTCTTTGAAGTTAGTATTGACATATATGTGTTTTTCTAAAGGTAAAATTAAGTTTTTTGATCAACAGTCCAGTTTTATACCATAAAACTCCACCCAGCTCTTCTTTGAATCTCAGCTCATGCTCACACAAGGGAATTATGGAGAATTAATGCTGAAAATAAATATTTTTAAGGTGGAAAATTACTAAGTAGATTTTTCTTGTCGTTCCTCTTTCAGTTCTGCTTTTGTTAGTTTTCTGTAACACAGGTCAAAACCTCCCACAAATTGCAAGATTCTTACGTACCTGTGGTGGCCAGCAGAGGGCGCAGCTGACCCTGTGCGCAACTGAAGTGATAAGAAAAAATGAAGAGCTCTCACTGTTCTCCTGACTCAGAGACCAAAAAACAGTCAGCAAATGCACACACAGTTGACGCAACAGGTATTACTCTCAAATTATTCGTTATAAAATGCCTAATTATTATTTGTATCTGAGATCAGGCTGTCAGACTTCTGTTTTCAACTTTTATTCGTGTTTTTTTTTTGTAGAAAACGTTTAAAAAGCGGATTAAATGTCCAGTTTATTAAAAAAAAAAGTGGTCCCATCACTGATGTTTGATTTTTTAAATTAACTCTTTTGCTTTTTTTTTTTTTTTAAATCTTAATTTCTTGGTTACTAGATTCTTTAAAGTTTAATTATTGAGTTCAGGCACAGCTAATCTGAACCATCGAGGTAACAGATGTTAATGTTGACAATTCTTTGGGCTCAGGTTTTGGAAATTTTCGTTTCCAATAAATGAATCCAGGAGAATTCTGCTGCTGTGGGTCCTGGTGGCATGATGCTGAAAAATAATAAACATAAAGTTTTTCAACGGATGTATTCATTAGGCTTACACTTTGAATTATAGAATAACTCCTCACCTCGTTGAGTAAAACCGGAAACTTGATTTCGTGTCTTCTCATTATTAAACCCTGTACAGCAGCAAATAGTGATTTTGTGAAAAATCTGTCCTGATTTTCTGTCTTTGAATATAAGTTCGTATCAATGTTTTGCGCTAATGAGTGATTGTTCTTCACTTGCGGAGACGATCTTCGTAACTCGGTCTGGTCTAAACCACAGATAGACTGAACGGACAGAGGACGGCGGCCACCATCAATGTGTTGTTTTCTCTTTTTTTAAAAAAAGGAATATTACTCATTTCGATACGTTTTTCTGGTGGGAATGTGTACCTCAACTACTATAATGAATTAGCATCGAAAGAAGAACGAGACCCGCTGGATAACGTAGAAGAAAATGATAAAAGGTAATACAGCATTCATTGTAATGTAAAACTTCATTCCCAACCTGCGGGTCTGATCCGACTTTTGGGCTGGGTCTATGCGCTGGAGCAAACACGGGCTGTGTGATACGACTGCTGAGATTTGCTGTGTTAAATTAATATTTGATGTGTTTTTTGTGTTATTAGAGTAGGTTATGTGTGTTACTTGCATCTCTGAGTAAGACTATGTGTTATGGTAATAATTGGCTAAAGCAGCCTGACTTGTGAGTACAGATTGGTGCGCGTGCATATGTGTGTTTGTTGGCGCCAGAACATAGACTGCTCCCTCCGGCTGCTGTCGTGGAATAAACTTTGCTTCTGCCCCCGTCGTAAACTCCCACCTAACTACAAAAACATGTCCAACTCACCACCACTATTTAATAGTTGTACGTATAAACATCGATGCTCTTACTTTTCCCCTCGAAAACGTGTTTAGTTACTGTTTGAGGCTCGTTAGCCACATTCCTTCGTTAGCTAACTTTGTTGCATAGTTTACGTCGCTCGCCTGTAATTACACTGACGCTAAATCTCAGTTGTTTGCTACATAGATAGAACAGATTATTCAGACAAAATAGTTAAAACCTGGTTTCAAGTTATTTTGTACACTTGCGTGTCTGTATGAAGTCATGTAGTGTCAGTGTTTTTAGTTTATTCCCCTTTGGGTTAGCGGTCACTGACTTTTTATTTAGCTTCACATTAGCCTTTGGACTTTTAAACCCATCAAAAAGTGTTTTCGTCTCTGTTTTCATTTGTATTTACTTGTGTATTAGTCTTAATTAAATCGTAAACAGACATTTTTCTGTTGATTTAACCTGGAAACGAGCTGTTTGATCAGCGTCAACACTGTTTGGTCTGTTTTTGTGTTCAACCGTAAAAAAAAAACAACAAAAAAACAAGACTTACTGTTAAATGAACCTTTTGGGAATATGAGCTACAGTTAAGAAGTAACTGTGTGTTTTATGGTCTTAAAATGTATTTTAAACAGAAAATGACCCTTTGTGGAGGATACATCAGCCCTTTAGTGGTTTAATCGGTCTTTTGGAATTATTTCCACTAGTGTAAGAGCAGCTGGATACTTGCTGCATTAACATGTAAACCAGATGTGTAACTATTTTCTGCAGAAAAATCACCTTAAGATAAGGGGAAAAAATGCACTTAATTGGTACAGACTGAAAAAAAATCTTATATTTAATCAGTCATACGTGTTTTTTCCCCTATATATTTATTATAACTAATTATATCTTCAGGAGAATAGTTGTTTGAAAAACACATTTTTTTGGATCATTACACTGACTGCTTTGTGCTTTGTGAGATCTGGCTAATTGGGAACCAAATTGTTCAGATAATTTTGTCGAATTTCCCGGACAGATGGAGCCTCTGGGTGTGATGCTGTGTGATGGACAGGTCTGTGGCTTGTATGATCAACTCTGCTCAACATGATTAGGTTATTTGGACATAATATTGGTTTAAGTGGACAGCAGCCAGTGAGAGCTTTGAATGAAATACAGTGAAATTTCAGTCTGCACAGTATTATGTGAGCAGCAATTCAACCAAAAAAAGCAGAGGGAAAATGCTAACAGCCTGTAACTACATAACAAAAAGGTTTGCATAATGCCTGCAGCTACGAAGAAATTAAGTGAAATGACATTGTGATTGGGCAGTGACAGAGAATATGGAGTTTTGCAAGAAATCATTTAGGTTATTGATAAACTGCTAAATAATTTTTAGAATGCATCTTTGTTAAACTTGGCACTCCAACAATACAGACCCCTAAAATGTTTCAGGTTTATATTATAGCAGCTTTAGTCTATATAACCAGAGTTTATATAAAATTAATCATTGGTTCCCAGTGAATGTTTTTTTTTTTTTAAACATGTATATGATCCTAATGAAGGTTAAAGTATTGTTCCTTTTACCCTTGGAAAACATTTTTGAATGATGCATTGAGGATCAGCAGCACTGCAGATTCCTATTGGTCTTTTGTTCTATTAATCAGTGAATCGACTAGTTGCAGCTCTAAGACAGTCTGTTTCTGCAATGTGACACCTTTCTACTCTTCGACAAACATGAACAGTACATTTGAAAGCCTTTGTACGTAATGTATTTTCACTGCATGGAGCGTGAGAGGAGTTCGTTTCCTCTTTCTGGATTTCTCTAGTGAGAGAGATGGAGCCTATTAAAGGGAGGGGGTCCAAATTAAAATCTAGCATTATCCATATGCCAGACAGCTGTACATTCATCTGAAGAGGCCAGGATCTGTGTTACAGAAATAACAAGCAGACTGGCAGTGTTTGAGACAGCTGGACTATAACGACAGACAGACAGATTTGTGCCTACATATTTGTTAAAGACGTCATTGGAAAAAAAATAAATGACAGTGATGTCAAAACCAAGTATTTGCTTTAAATTGCCTGTTGATTAGTGTGATTAGTCTTACAGTGATTCACTGACAGATGAGTTTTTATATAATGTCACTAGTGCAGATCAGTGGCCGGCCAACTTTATTTTACACTGTTTATAGCATATATGTTTGTCAGCCTATACTTAGGTGTTTGTGTTTAATCCACATTAACTTGTAGTTTGTAGAACTTGTTTTGTTGCCTTTGAACAATTATGATGAATAATTACTGCAAGTGTGTCAAGTTTGGGTCAGAACTTGTGGCTAGTGAGTCTGTTTTCTATGGATGGTTTAGAGTTGTGTGAAAATGTTGGTCATTATACATCTATACATACATGTGTAGTAATTTTGGTCCACAGTGATACAACGGTGTAAAGGTTTTAGTTAGATACAACAGCAAAAAGCTGTCAGACATAAACCAACCCACCCAAACCAGAGAAAACTTGAGGAAATGTTCTTGTAATTTGGTTGTTACTTGCCAACATTTTATAAGACGTGAAAAGATTGTGGTTCATGATTCTCCCTCAAGATTGAGAGATGATCATTTGGCCACAGTGCCCATCCACATTTTAATGGTGATTACAAAAATATAAGGTCCCTCTAACTTCCCTGTTATCACCTTTTTTGTTCTTGACAAATTTTATGTGTTGAAGTTTACAGAACAAAAAGTTTAGTCAGATTTAGACAATGATATGGAAGAAAAATGGAGTCAAGCTGACATTTCTATAGATTAATGGAAAGTTGAGATGCTGGGATGGCTTTTGTTGTCATTATTTTGGATCTATATTACTGCAATCCCATTCCCTATACAACAGTTTATCAACCTAATGGAAGAGGATATTAAAATAATTTCAATTAGTCCTAGTTCTATTCATGTAATAGTCTAAATGTGAATAAAGTGTTATCCGTTCTTGAACACTTACAGTGGTGTTGAATTTATAAAATGTGAGAACTGTGGAATATTATCAGAAGGTAATGCTTTTATTATCACATATTTTTACTTTTGCATACAACATATTTGGATTCTTAATAATACTTCTTTTCACAGCAAACATACTGGGTTCTGACTTCTCAAAACTTGTTAAAAGTTAGAAATCACTTGTAAAAGTGTCAGACTTTGTTGATAGGTACTTGTGGTAATCTGAAAAGTGGATAGTTAAATTAAACAGAGCACCATATTTTGCACATTTGCAAGCAAAAAATTTTCAAATATGAGAATGTAATGCTTTTCTTTGGTTGTAATATTATTATATATTAGTGGTTTTGAATTGTTGGGTTTCTGGTCAAATAAAGCATAGATTCTGAACTTTGAGAAGTTTGTAACAGAGCTTTTAAGTGTTTCCCAATAGATGAATGAATAAAATAATGGGGAGTTGAACAGTTCATAGGTTGTGTTGGAGTGTTTGGAAAAGCACTGACATAAGTAAAGCTGTTTCTCACGAGTCACTGGCCTCTGGTCACTGTCACCAGATTCACATTTGTTGCTGTAGTTGTGTGTTGTGTTTTTTTTTTTTTTTGGAGGGGGGGGGGGGTTAAAGGTGGGGATAGGTTCTCAAAGCGCTTTGATTTTTAATACACTCTCTTGTTGTTTCATCTGTTCTGTGTGTCCCAGTCCAATCCTAACATCTGTACCACGATTGCACTGGTTTCCAGGAAAACACCAGTTAATGCTGCTGAAGTCTGTGGAGGCCCACGTTCACGCCCACAACTCCTCATGCTTGACTGCATACAACACAGCAGTCACATGACATGGCACAACACACTGCATAGAAGCCCACTTTCCAAAAACATCATATAGAATGTGAGGTCTGTGCTCTATTCATCTGTACAGTAAATATGCAGAGATGAAGAACAAAATACACCAACCAGCAGCTATTGACTTCTGTAATTCACAGGTTAAACGGTATTTGTTGTCAAGTACATAATCCTGCCAACATATTTTCCCTTCAGAATAATTTCAATAAATCCCCCGTTTTTAGTCACTATTCTAATCTGAGATAATCCGCTTGTAATCAGATGGAAAACAAGAACATTTCCCCTCGTCTTTTTAGTGTTGAAACAGAACAGAGAACCATTGTTCCTTTTAAAAAGCATCCATAGGGGTGCCATGAAGGAGAGGCAAAGTGTGAACTGATAAAAAAATGTCCAATATTTTATGGGGAGGGGCAAGGACAGTAGAACAGGGCTGCATCTACTCACTATTTCTACAGTCAAGTAGTCATCGACTACTGCAACAACTAGTCAGACTAAGAAATGCAAAAAAAAGAACAAATTTATATTTACTGCAGGAATAAAATACATGTTCTGTAACAAGAACATTTGGTGCACAACAGTTAAAATTCATTACAAATTTTGTTAAATAAATATTCAGTTCAGTATTCAACAAAAAATACTGTTTTCTTTAATCAAAAATGCATTTTGTGCATAACAATTCCAGTACCTAACAAAGTTTGATAAACAACTAAATACTCAGAGTTGCAATCAGCAATAAAATAGATGTTTTTCCTTTAAAATGTGCTATTTTGCTTTTTTTAATTAGAATTATGCATTTTAAAACATTTCCCTGTGGTCTCTGTAAACTGTAAATGCTTTGCTTGGGTCTGAATTCTCCATTAATTCAACTCCACAGGCCCATCTTCAATCCTATTTTTGAGTAATGACATGAAAATGGTTATTTTGAGCGCTGGTCCTTCAAATACACACAACCCCACTCCCTTCAGGTTGTTGTTTGCACTGTCCCATACAGCCACGGGAGTTCGTTAATACAACAAACACCTGAACATTTTAGGTAATTGGCTCAAAGTTTGGACATATTTTCAGTATCGACTATATCTGCAGCTGCTGACAAACAATTACGGCGTCCTCAGAGAAATGTTTGTTGAAAGTCTGGACCTTATATGTGCAAATGTTGTGACATAACTAGTTGTAAATGTAACAAATTAAGAAGGAATTGAAATGGGTTGAAATCCACAAAATGTTTGCCAAAATGAATATAAAGTTAGTTTTGCAGCACCTGGAGGGTTCACATTCAAACTTTATGAACCGTTAGGGTCCAAATACACAAAGAAATATAGCAAAGACTAATAAAAGTGGGTTTAGCAAAATATGACCCCTTTAAATAAAATGCATGACAGCGCTAACTACCGGTTGACTAATTTTCCTGTCAACGGGATGACTAGTCACCGTAGCCCTAATCTGTCATTGAGTAAAGTTCGTCATCTTCAGCTTTGGAAAACACTGATGAATATTTCTCACCATTTTCTGACGCGACACAATCCAAATACTAATTGAGAATTGATTTGTGAGAAAAAAAAAACATTGTTGACATTGAAATGACTTGTAAGTCGCAGCTTTGTTTCCTGCAGTTCCACTTTTGTTTGCACGTTTTTCGTTGCATCTTGTTTCTTGATGTTTTTCCTGTGACTTGTAGAGGTCCAGCCCACAGATTTAGTTTCATTCAACATGAATGTATAGTATGTCAACCCTTCCTAGCCTTTCTGTAGTCTGCAGTCTGCCCTACACAGTCTTTTCTTTACTCGCTTCTGTGTCCCGTGTTTTTTTCCCTCCCTCTCTTCTCTTCTTTTCTTGCCTCCTCTTCAGTTTCTGGCTCCACTGCTCGGCTCGGTCAACGTCTCAGTTTTCTCTCCTGGGAGTGATTCCAGTCTTGGAGAGCACAAGGTCGGGAATCTCTCTTTTCCATCCCTCTCTCCTTCCTTTCTTTCTCTCTGCCTCCCCTCCATTTTCTTTCTTTTCTTCCCTCTTGGATAGAGTCTTGGAGGTGGGGGGGAGGGGGGATCGGGGGGAGATCAGATTACTCGGGGAGTCTCAGAGGCTCTCTTGCGAGGTGGCAGCGGTGGAGGAAGAGGAGGGATGGAGGTGAAGGAGGGGAAGGAAGAAGATCAGGTTTCACATTTCCAGCGCTTTCCTCTGTTTGCCTCAGCTGCCTCCTCCTCCTCCTCCTCCCCCCCTCCCCCCAGCGGCCTGGAGACAGAGTGGCTGAGCCAGGCAGGAAAACATGCAATCCACCCGTCTCCTCCTCCTCCTCCTCCATACGTCCAGCCTCTCTGCTGCAGCACAGATAAATAAAGGCAGTAAATGGTAGTTGAGAACCAACACACAGAGGGACAATTCTTCTCCCCCCTCCATCCCTTTTAGAGATATTTTATATCTTTCTCCCTCCCTGTGTTTTCATTCTTCCTGGATGTGTGGCAAAGGTGAAACTGCTACAGGGGAGATGACTGAGATCAGACTTGCACCCAGAAATCACTCAAATGTGTCTGTGGAAGTAAATGCAACAAGGTTAAACAGTGGCTGAGTTGTAGTCTGGTAGCTGTATGACACATACGGAGGTGGAAGCAGCAGCAGCGTTCACGTTAATCTGTTTAAAGTGGGTTTAATTTGTTTATTTAGCAATTTTTTTAGTTTGGTTCTTGAAAACATTAACAGTAAATCTTCATCAAAGTGAAAAGAAACCAGATTGTACAGTCAGTTCTAAAGCTAAAGGTGTCATTTCAAGCGTGCAGTAATTCCTTCACTTTATCGAACAGTGATACTTTGTCTTTGATACCCGCTCCCCAAACAACACTTTTCAGTAACACCAAAAAGAAAATCACATTAGACAGGAGAATAGGCCTACAAATGTGTTAGTTTTCAGCTCCCCTGCATTTTTACACGCTCAAAGCAGTTTCGTAACACAAACATTATAAATCTGTTTGTCGCAGCATGGTTTACCCTCAGATGTCTGTTGTAGCTCTTTAGTTTGATGTTTCAACATATTAATGTTTTCCCTTTCACAGCAGTTTTACAACCCAGGTTACATGATTTGATGTACAGTCAGTATAGTCAATATGAAAACGAAAGAATATTGTTGTGTGACATTTTCCTTAGATTTTCAGAAGAAAATACAAAAATATACAATTTCTACATGAAGTTTGACCATCACTATTACCAAATCAGTATGCAAAAAATGGAAAAACTGCACCAGATTTAAAGAGGAGCTCAAAAAGAAAAGTTGTTGAGTAGGTAAAGATCTGGGAAAAGGTAGTTTAAAACTGTTTGAAACTTTGCACTTTGGTTTTACACCTATTTGGCTTGGATAATGTCATAATGCCGTAGATGCTGAATGTAGGTCTTACAATGGAGATTCTGTATTCCTATTGGGATCAATTTTAATGGATTCAGACTCTTCCGAAAAAGTTAGTCATTTATTTAAATTATTAAAAGTTTCTAATAAAGACCAAAATATTCAATTTACAGCCTATAGGCTGCGTAATATCTTCAGTAAGTTGTTGTGGAATTGACATTCAGGCCATATTCTTTCAGAAAAGTGGTTGGAAAAGGTCAGAGAAATAAGTTGCATTACATTTTGGAACAGTAAAATGAATGACTATTAAATTAAGCAAGGTTGGATTGTAAATCAGTTCAGATTTTATGCAGATGTTTTTCCCAAAGCAGTGACACAAACCACAACCTCAGAGATCTGATTTCGATACTCCTCAGAATCGAAGCAATTCACTTGGTGCTGTCACCACATATCACTGTTTTTTTTTTTTTTTGTCTTGTCAGGTTGTATGACTTTTATAACATCGTTGCATGCTTTTTGTCATTTTGTGCCTTGTTCTTAATGGCATTTTAATTTTCTGTTGTCTTTTTTGTTTTCTTTTTGTCCTGTCTTTTGCATTTCTTAAGTTATTTTTGTCTTGTTTTGTCTTTTCTTTAATACCTCTCATAAGTTTCTGGTTTCATCGCTCTGGACTGAACTGGTCTGTACACTTGGGGCAAAAAAATAGTAATTGATAGAAATATCTGTGGTCACTTATTTTCTTATGCTATGGGGTAGAGTCCAACTGATATGAGAGTTTTGGGACTGATACCAATATTGGGGGCTTAAAAAAAACCTGCTAAATGATATTTTGCCCAATAACTGATATATCGGCTGATATATGTAACAAAAACATTGATATACACAAGATATAATAGTCATATCAGATAATGGTGGATAAGTGACTTAACAGTTGCATCTTTGTTTTGATAACTTGGATAAAGATATTTTACACGCCTTTTTAAAATGCTGTATAATGGTCATATATTAGACTAGTACATGAACCATGGGGGAACCATGGCTTGTAGATGTGGTAGTTTTTATGCTGGGGAGAGCAGACTTTTGGGAAAAGATGTAAATCTATATTTTATAAGTAGTGACATAAACATTTTTGGTAAATCAGTCTTTAAAATGTAAATCACAGTTACTATACAGTATTAATACCCAGGCACACCTGCAGAATGAAATTGTGAGGTACACGGGAAGCACATGGACAGGGGTAGGGGGTTAATGGTTCATAAAACAGGGGGGTAGTGGTCCGGGATTGTCAGAGCAGGAGACACAGGAGGAGAGTGACAGAATCTCTGTGCAGAAAAAAAAGTACTACATTGGTTATATAATGCCCGTTGCTGATTAATCGGTGATACGCTATAATCGTCCATTGAATGTATATATTTTCATTGCTACTTTGTGAGAGTGATGTGGAAAAAGAGTACAAATTCACTTCTGTTTCACCCAGAACAACAAAACAAATTGTAATAATGATGTGGAACACCAAAGCTGAATGTCCTTGGCCTGAATTTGTTTTGTCATTTTTACTTGTGAATTATCACTTAGTATGTTTTTATGACCGTTTTAGTCCAGCTGCAACTGTAGCTCTACTATCTACATGCAAGGGAGTGTAACCAATTTATTGTTGAAATTGCGTTACCTCTGCTATAGTAGGTGGTGATATGCACTTTTTTTTAGCTTGTTAACCTATGCCTTCACAGACACAACAATAGTCAGTAGAAAGTTAGTGGCATGACAATGGACAACAGTGAAAATTCATATATAGTGCACTTTCTGTCCAATGTTTGGTGCAGATGAGATGCATAATGTTGGACTTCCAGGTAAGGGTGTGCAATATGACGATATTAGACCATGAAGGATTAGAATATATCGACTGTTGATGACAAGTAGTTTTAAATTTCTTGGTGTCTCTATCACCGACGATCTTAGCTGGCACTTAAACACCAGCATCATTGTTAAAAAAATAACTGCAACGGCTTTTCTTTCTGCACAAATTAAAGGAATTTACCTTAAACTGCCAGATTTGATCAAATTTCTGTTGTTGCATGATTGAAAGTATCCTTACCTTCTCTCGTTTACAGTTCAGTTTGATAATCTAACTGTACAGGATGGAAAATCCCTAAACAGAGTCGTCCGTTCCGCCTGCAGGACCACTGGTGCTGACCTGCTAGATCATATACAGCTGTAGGCTTCTGTCCCATGCCTTAGGTATTCTATATGACCCTACTGCTCACCCTGGCATTGGTCTTTTTGTTCTTCTTCCATATTATTCTATCAAATGCTCTAAGTCTTGGTCTGTCAACTCCCCCCCCCCCCCTCCATCTCTGTGTTTATGCTGGTGAAAATTTTTTGGTTGCATTATTCAGAAACTGGCAAATTAGTGTCAAAGATCAATGTAAAGAAACATCATAAAATTGAGATTGTGGTTTTATTTATTTTTTTGTGAAATTAAATTTTTGCCATATCACCCAGCCCTACATCCAAGTCTGGATTTAGTGCAGAGCTCTAATGCATGTCCAGAACATCTGGTCCTGTTCCAGTCTGACTCGTCTCTTAACATGCATAAGTACATCCACTCTCAGCTGTATCACAACTACGATGTTTACATGTATTCTTAAAGTCCAGTTTTAGTCAAACTAATGGAATAATTAGTGTCATGTAAACCCACAGACTGATCATCACACAAAATTTCCTTCTAAGTTTTCATTGTTGTTGCATCACATGAAGAAAAATCAGTGAATGTTAGTACAGATCCGAGTGTGTGTGGGCTCTATGACTGTTTGGCCAGACAAACAGTTGTTTTTCTCCTGTGCCATGTCTTCAGTGGAAGGTCAAAGCCACTGTCTCTGGTGGCTCCAGTTGTCCTTAATGGTATTGATCTGCGTTTTAAATACACCCAGCCCCTTTGCTGTGAATTATTCAGATGGCTTCACCACAGACGCAGCACACAGGAAAACATTCCTGTATTCTTCTAGAGGTGGTGGAGAAAGAGTTTTGCTGCCTATATTCTGGGCTGAGCTGCCTTTTTTCCCTCCCCCCTCCTCACTTGCTGTGAAAATGTGATTATTTGTGGCCATGTGTGATTTTGTGTGATCATGTGGCTGTGGTGAAAACAGGACTGCATTCCTCCAGAGTTCAAAAATGTGAAGTTGACCAAACCACAGCAGATCAGTGCAGAGCTTCACAACAAAACCACACCACTGAACAACAGCCTTCAGTACTTAGAGTGTAGTAAATATCTTGAGCAGTGTGATTGTGTTTACTGTTTGTGTCCAGGGGTCACTTTGGTTTACCTTGAGTAGAGCTGCTCACTGCCACATGTCTGCCTTTACAGCCAGCTTAACATATGGCTTTGGTTTCGGATCTGAATTGAGTTTATCAGAAAACGACTATTAACAAGACTGTCCTTGTATGTGGCCTGAGCAGCCTGCTTTTACCACCCATCGCCACTGATGTAAGGTCAGGGAGAGAGAATGGGGGAGGGTCAACGAAGCTTTAGACCCTGATTATTTCAAACCCAGGCAGTGAGGGGGCTTGTGTTTGGTACTGAGCCATGACCATAATCATCAGATATAATCTCAAATTGTGACATTTTCTTAACATAAAAAAATCAAACCTTACCAGGGCACCATCTTTTATCAACATTTAAAACCACAAACCTTTTTCATCTTCCATATGGTTTGGTTTTTGTCACTCAACAAACCAAATCAACATTTTACCTTTTTTCTTGCTTCTCCTTTTCATCCTGTTGCATTTTATATTAGGGATGCACTGAACATTCGGCCTTTGGTGGAGTGAGTTAAAAGCAAGGCAGAATAGTAGCGTGTGACGTGATGATGTAATCAGACGGCGTGCAGTGGCACTGTGGCCTCTTGTCCTCGGTATAATGTTAGTGGTGTGGAGATATTTTAAAGTGTTAGAAATCAAAAAGAGAATTGCAGTTTTCAACAAGTGTTCAACCAAACTACCTAGAGGGGGTTCTTCTGCAAAGACTTTTAGCGCCGTTGCTTTAATTTATCATTTCAAAGTCACACATCCTGAACAGCGTACTGAGTGCGACAGACAGACGGCTACAGCAGCTAAAACCAAAGCTTCTTGTCCCAGCACGCCCACTCCGTCTGTGGCCTACGTTTTTGAAAAAAAGAAAAAGTTTGCCAAGGACAGTGCCAAAGCAAACGGAATTACAAAGATGGCAAGGGAGTTCATGACTTTGGATGATCAACCATTTAGTGTTGTGGAATATTCAATAAACATTTACTTTCTTGAAAAAAACATGTCTAAAAATTTATTGTATTATGAAGTTTTTATATTTTATTCAGCTTTGGCCACAAATTTTCATTTCAGTGTATCTCTATTTTATATATCTGCCCTTTATACCTTTTTGTTGTACTTCTCAGCACTTTTACTTAATTTACCTTGTGTTATATTTTTCTGTCATTTTTGTCTTGATCTTTTATATCTACATTGTATTCATTACTCAATGCCACAAATACTAATAATTTAGTTTCTTCAGGTTTACTCTGGACCTGAAATCAGTATTTATACTTGAAAGAAATAGTGATTTGACATTTTTATTGATACATCATTGATACTTATTGCTATAAAATGTTGTATCTTTAACATTTTGGCCAAATCACATGGTTCTTATTTGTTGTATTTTGAATATGGTGGTTGATTAATTCAATATTCTTTGAGCACTGAGAGGTAAAGAGTTTTCTTTTTAAGCGTACTGGTATGAAGATGTCGATTAAAAGAGGAACTTTAACATTTAAAGTGAATAGCTCAATGCTTTGAAACCAAATGCACTACAGAGGCCTTCAGCCTAAATGTTGGACTGGGCTCCTTTACTCTGGAATGAGACTTTCTTTGTCTTCTGTTGTAATCCTTATGCCAGAGAGGTGCAGTGATCCCTCTGAAGTGGACCTTGGCCCCTGACCTCTGACCTTGGAGCCTTAACTCCTCCATGGTGACCTAAGCATCCCAAAGCTCTGTCGGCTCAGAGCTAACAGAGCTGTTGACTTCTCACCTGGATTAAAGTATCTGAACTGTTCTGTTTTGTCACACACACACACACACACACACACACACACACACACACACACACACACACAAAGTCCATAATTACTTCAGTTTTAACCCTGAATTCCCCCGCTAAATTCCTCATCCGGTGTTGTTTTATTGTTTATTACATGTAAAGTCATAATCAGGGTGCTACATGTTGGGTTTTTTGGTGGACAGTGCATTTGGAGTACGGTAGTGGCTCGTCTTTCCATGGGGTCAAAAGTCTCGATTGACTTGCATAGAGTTTTAGCACTATATTGATTAAATCAAAACAGAAGATTGATCAATTGTCAAAATTTCTTTTTCAGATATTCAACCTTTATTAGTGGAGTAACCTTTTTTTCCTCAAATATGCTGATTTGTACAGTCGACTGTTCAGTCTTAGGTGGCGTTTACATTAGACCTGATTCGTATCTTTGTCATTGCGGATGCACTGTCCGTGCACACTAATCCGCCACAAAACGACTTCACAGGCATAACAGTTTGAATCTGCCATGGCCCACGTATTGAATCCAGTGCGTATCTGATCCAGCGCTGTGTAAACACTTGAGAT
>JAPSES010133461.1:0-15263 GCA_029822895.1 Maxillicosta whitleyi
TCTCTCTCTCTCTCTCTCTCTCTCTCTCTCTCTCTCTCTCTCTCTCTCTCTCTCTCACCACCAGTGGGATGTGAATAATGGAGTAATTACAGGAAGTGAGGCTCGACCACTAAACATTTTCCTAACCAGAGGATCTGGGATTCTCCATTTGGAGAGAGGGAAGAAAAAGGAAAGACACAGAGATCCAGCCAGCCGGAAAAGAAGTCTGCCTCTAATTTTCAATATCTGGATTAAAGATTAACCTCCATCTGAGATAGTTTGTATTGTACAAATGTAATGAATTGCATGCATTTAAATGTTCTGACCTTCTGCCGGAGGTCCTGTCTTACCAAGGTCACGTTAAATCCCAGGTTTGCAGCGCTGACATGTGCCTTCAAAGCGTCCAAACACAGCCTGAGCACAGTGTGCACGGCTGCAGGGGGATGGTCTCCTGATCTGGAGGAAATGTCATTTAATAAAAGAGAGCAAAACTGGCAGATATAAATGAGGTGGAAGATGCAAAGATGTGCCGTGGCTGCAGAGGAGTAAGATTATCCACTTCTCATGGGCGTAATGAGCCTCTTTCTGCTGCTGTCCACACTCACAGAAACAGAAGACATGACATCGATTTGTCCTGTTTTCTTCAGTAACATGCTTAGGTTTAAAATGTGACATATAACCATGGTTTATGAACTATTCAGACCCTTTACCTCAGTGAGTGTGATAATAGCATACAGTAAAAATACACCATGAATGCATTCAAAGACTTAAGTGAATATAAATACATACATTTAAGTACTATTTCAGTACTAGCATTATACAAAAACAGCTCCTGTTTTATGCTTATATTAAGGTTTTTGGATTCATTTGACTTCTGCATTAATGCACATGTTACATTTAACTGCTGTAAATATTTAATATTGAGATTAGTTTAACTACTTTATATAGTGCTGGGTAATTAAAGAACTATGAGCTCCAGACAAAAACAAAAACAAAAACAAGCCTGATTTCAGCTTTGTGACATTGCATTTTACAGGAATTCAAGAGGGTTCTTTCAGGGTTTATTTAACTTCAGAAGGAGGAGGGTTTCAAGCACAACCCAGAAAGGAAACACTTCATCCTTCAGTTTATCATAAACACACAACATCAACATATTTGTACAATGTTTTGACTGGACAGAGAAAGGACTGATGGTAACTACAATAAAAAGGACAAACTAAGAACTATCATGGCTGTATAAGTAAGTATCTCAAATTTTGCAGCACTGCAGTATGTAGAAGCACTGAGGTTGTAATTATGTTGCATCACTGACATATGGTAACAAAACATTTAGGATAATGTTTCATCTAATCATTCCCTTTCATTTGTTTTTCTTGGTTTGTTTTTGATAATCTAAACATCCTACTGTACTTTACAACTGTTTGGTTAGGGTTTGGAAAAGCATATGCTTCAATAAAAACAAAAAGTATCACACATTTATGGGCCTTTATTATATTAAACCAACCTTAGATTATTTGTCTAATACCAGTAAAGTGATCCCAGTATGTGAACTTAGGTGTGGGTTAGAGTTGGGCTTTCACCTTCCATTTATACAGATTTATTTTACAGGTGAAATGTTTAATCAATTAATGAACTTGAATTGATTAAAAAAATGTATTTTGTTACCTTGTTTGTGGCCTAAATTGAAGCTTCATTTCCTTCGTTTTGCTGCTGCTGAACATTGGTTCCATTGTTATATTTCACACAAATGCTTATTGTGACATACATGATGTCAGGATGAACGTGGAGAAAAGCTCAGAAGACAAACGGACAAAAAGGCAGAAAACATCTGTACGCTCACGTTTCTACATTGGAACCATGACTTACTCCTTTGCAGCTGCAGCTTTACATGAGACACGCACACTAACTAGTACTAGTCCAACTAGTCCAAACGGTACTTTGGTTCCATGAAAAGAGTGAATGTGTAAAATGTTCATCACAGTCAGCTGATATTAGATTGAAAAACAAACCATGAGCCTCATGAACCTAATGAACAGTCTATGTTCATATTATATATAATTAGTTTTGCAGAATCCACATTACATGAATTTCCAGTGCTAAATTGTTTGATAAGACCATTGTGTGATGTTTAAAATGCCATTAAATGACATATGAACAGCTTTTCAGGGAGACAAAAGTAATTATATGCATAGTTTTTGGTTTGGTTTTCTCTAACTTTGTTGACAATAGTTCTACATATTCAGATAAAATATGACAAAATGTTGAAATCTAAAATTTTCCATTCATCTGTGCCCTTCACTGTAAATCACCCCTGCCCTTTGACCCCTGCTCCGGGTGCCTTTTGGTGTGGCTTCAGTGGTCCAGGAAGCTCCGGACAGCTCCGTCTCCTCTCCCCGCCGACCTCTGAAGACCCCAAGGTGGCATTTCCCCTCTGTCAAGATTCTAGAGTTAAAAATATGGAGGCTGCTCCCACAGCCACGGCCCCTGGGTGATCATGATGGACGGAGGAAGGAAGCTGATTTTCCTTCCCTCCTCTTGCCTCTTTGAGTCATTTATTATCCCTCTCTCTCTCCCTCTTTCTTTCATTCATGTCTCTTAACTTGTTTCCCTTCACTTTTTTCTGATGGAAAACTTTTCCGGACAAGAAAAAAACAACAACATAAACCTATTTCACCTCTCCCAGGACAGGAACACCCATGACATGGAAAACTCTTTGAAACCCGCAATGCAACAAATGCCATGAAACCGACAGTAAACAGGACCATAAAAGCTGGAGCTGGGTGCACGAAGGAGGCGAGGGGCTGCTTTAACCTCTGGGTCTGCCTGGCACGCTGCGTGTTTTTCAAGAGCTAATGTGCCATTAATGCCTAAGCACATTTGTATAAACATGGCATTAGCAACTTGCACTCTGCTGCCCAGTCTGAAAAGAAAAAAAAAACTGGCTTCCATCAGTACTGGGCTGAATGCTTGCTGCATTGGGTAAATACTGAGTCTGTAGTCCTGAATTAAAAGATTTCCCTCCTCAAACAGTTTAGCCCCAGGACACAAAACACTGACAGGTGAGCCAAGCACGATTCAAATGGAAAATGGTCTACTTACTTGTGCATACTTTGGTGCATTTGACTAATTTAACTCAAACATCTGTTGGTAAATGACAAAAGTTTTCCCCCATGATGTGATTATTTGAGAAATATAAAAATAGTGGCAGCTTTTATTTGCTAATCCAATTTCCTCCTGTGGTAAAGTTTGTCAGACAGCTTTGAAATAGACTCACTGATGAAAGAAGCAAAATTGTAAATGCAGTGTCTTTTATCACAGCAGTTTATTTCTAAGGCACACACTTGTAAATAAAAACACAATTCTCCTTTTATAAAGTCTTCTGCCACAAAAATATAATAGGCATCTTTGTGCTGTTGTTTGACTGCCGGCTTTATTCTGAGGCCACGCACGCAAGAGCTGTTGAAGTGTGTTAAAAGCAGGGATTAGCAGTGTGATCTGACATGTACAAGAGCAGGTGCATAAAATGATGATTCTGAGTGAATACATGGGCTGCACTCATGTGAAAGTAACTACTTTGATCCTCCTCTACTGGCAGGATGTCGGACACTTTGAACTGCATGAATCTGAGCATAAAACATGGTCATAGGACAGAATACTTTGGTTTCCTCTGACTTCAAAAATAAAATGTGCGTAGATTCACTGGTGTCTGACTTCTACAGAATGAGCGTCAAAGGACACAAAATAGCACAAATAAATACAAAATATAATGTACAAAATAACAGTTGTGTGTTGGTTGTGACAATTCCATGGTTCAGGATTAGTTTGGTTTAAAAGCTGACATGTGGGGCTAAAATAAGAATACATGTCAAACATCCTTGGATGTATCGGGTAGAGGACAGAGGACACAAATGCAACACAATCAGTATCCATCAAAAATAGTCTTTGTTAGAACTTTAATAACTAACTGAGCTGAGTGAGGGAGTGAGGGAGGACCACAAAGGAGTTCAAAGGAGCTGCATAAAATATGAAGAAGTGACTACTTTGAATAAAACACTAGTTCTTATATTACTACATTGTGTTTGTATATAGTATATAGTATCTGAACTCAGGATTCAAAGCATTGTCTCTTAAAAATCTTAAAATCCAAACAGGGCAGTTGGTCCATTTGCTGTGTTTGAGTCACTGCTTAAGCCCAAAGTACAGCTGTTTATTTTATAACCTTTGACCGTGCCATGTTATTTTGAAGACAGCGCCTCGGAGTTCATTGTTGTTTGTATTTCCCAATCCAAATAAAGCATATTTTGTGCATCATATTCAAACATTTTTTTTTTGTTATTTATGTGTGATTTTTATCCTTATTCTTCATAAATGTGATCAGTATTTTGTTCCTCTCCTGTGTCACTCATCAGATCATACAAGTCTAACTGTGGACAGAAAAAAGAGAATGACACTGTTTAAGCTGGACCCTGTCCTGATTTATTGTATCTTTGACACAACTTAGTTCAATACAAAAGACTTGTAAATAAGACTCTTTTTGGGTGTTTTTAGAAGTGAAACACGGATGAGATGGAATAAAAGTGAAAGAAATATGAAACATGCACTTTTGTAGTTAACACACGATTACTTGTTTGCTTATAGAGAAAAAATAAAATGAAATAAAATATCTGTATCTACACATCTCATGGTATTTATACATCATATCACACGAACTGCATTGTGTTGCATCACAGTCAGATTTGAGACATAATCATGTTAATGAAGGTGATGAACATTCCTGAAACTGCACACTCTGTGATTACACATAGAAGGTGATAAACTGTCACTGGAGCTTTGGTTGGGAACTGAATTCCTCCAACACACCTGGAGTGGCACAGAAGTGTTCGTTTGACAAATGTAGGACGCTCCTCTCAGTGTGACTCTACTTCCTGCTCCACATACTTGGATCATAACTGCAAAACTGGCATCCCAACCTTTCCCTTAGCTTTATTGTTTAGTGCTATAGCGGCTCAGATCATCTGCTGGCTTTGACTTTTCTACAGTGTTATTCCACACAGTTCTTTAATGGGTGACTGAGTTCATTCAGTCCTGGATGCACAGGCTGAAATATCACAGTCTGTTTGAGCCTTAATGCTTTAAAAGTTACAATACAGAATATGAACACTGGTCTCTTGTGTGTAAATGCATAGGTTTGTTATTCCGTCATATCCACTCCAACCTCTGCTCACTCTGGAATGTCTCCATAACCACGGTACCACAACATTCAAACATTTTTCCAGAAAAATGACAATCGACCAGTACTGTTTTTCTGGGGAACTCAACCTCTATGGTCACCTATTTACTGAAAATGCATTTACGATGCAAACCAAAATTGTGGGTGCTGTAAATTTCAGTGGGTCACATGAAAACATAAAACTGAAGCCGGTGGAGTCGTATTGTAAAGCCCAGTTCAAATGTGAATCTCAATAGTACCGTCCACATTTGTGTTCTGAACCCTGTTAATCATGTTTGGTTTTTCTGAGTGTCTCTGACTCATTTTCACACAAGTGCTTTTTCTCTTTTAAGACTTTGATGATACTTATGACTCATATTTCCACTTCATCACCAAACTTCACCCTCCCCTGTCACAGTGTCACAGAGTAAAAGCTGATTTTTTGGTTTGTTTGTTTTCAATTATTGCAACTTATTGACGTGTCGGCCGCTCCTGTTCTGGTTGAACCTGAAGGAGGGTTAAAAAGGAACTGCATGTGACAGATGATCTTTCCCACAGTGTTTGCACTCTCACTTTCTCTCGTCTCTCCCCTCACGTCGGCGTTCTCCCTCTTGTTCTCACTCTCTCCTGTGTCTGCTTTGTTCTGCTGCTGCCATCTCAGCTGCGGTCCATATGATCCCTCTGCCCCCGTGATAAGTCGATTTACTAATTCGTTGTGTTTTCAAAGCCATTATTGCAGCTTATTTATATTTTGTAGCCGACTCCTGGCTTCACCATGTTAAGACAATTACTAGGAAGCCAGTTTTGTGGAGCCCTGTCTGGTTCTGTTAGGAAACAGAATAATAAATCACAGTGGCGGCAGACCAAGTGGATAATAGCTGGAGTCACATACGCACAATCATCATCTTTCCCCTGCATTGTTACACACATACTATAGGAGATGCTGAATGTAGTCTAGTAAACTGCAGCCTATGTGCTTACTACCTTTAAAATGGTCCATAGCTTATGTCATAACAACATAAGTGGTTGGGAATTTTCCTGGTAACTGATCCTCATGGTATGATTTTAATGCAACATATAGTGAAGGGAGTGGAGCATGACCAGTAACATATGGACATTTAAAGTGACAGGAGGTGAAACCAGCAGGAAAAACAACACCACAATTAGACAATGTACGTCTTCTTTCTGCAGCTCTTTCCTCTCAGTCCAAATCAACAGACTGAATTTAAATAAAGATGAACCTGAAAGTGTTTCATGTTATTATGGAAAAATTAAATCACTTTTCCAAGTTTCCTCAAGAAGACATAGTCGAGCAGCAGAATCAGATGCAGGTCACAACTAAGACGATCTGAAGAAGAGTCAGTAGTTACAGCTGTCCATCACATATATAACCCTCCTACTTGTCTAAAATGCCTGTGAATAGATAAAATATTGGTATAAAAGAGAAGCTGCAGAAGCTTCTGTCTGCTTAGACCCCTTGAATTACAATATGCTGAAAGCTTATCATGGATCATTTGCCACATGCTGCAAAAAACTAGTTACATACTAGATACCAGTGTGTAAAATGGGGGGGGTGACATCAGTATGGGTAGACTTCAGTCTTTGGGTACACTTGAAATCTTCTTTGCAGCCGTTTTACACTAAAAGACTGATATTTGCCAAAATCTGTGTATTAGTGTGACATGTGCATCTAATAAACATTTAACTTTTATGGCATAAAATAGAAATTTTGTTGATGAGATTCTAAAAATGTCCTGACCTTAAAGGCTGTCTGTCTAATTTTATGATTTCAATGATAATATTCAGCTTTGATTTTCAGCAAAGTATTACATAACAAATGATGGGAGACAAAAAACACTTTATACTTTTACTTTATACTATATTTATTTATTTTTAACAGATATGGAAATATGGTAGCTAAAAAAGGCTAAATTGACTTTTGTCACCTTCGTCCAGTCTATTTTTCGTACTCAACATAAAATTATCGTAGGGTATGAAACCGACACTGCATAATTGATAGCAGTGTCTGCGTTCCTATTGCTGAACGTGTCAGCTGACCACTGAGGCCCCAGCATAATTTCCTTACTGTATTCCCTACACGTATGTGTCCCGCCACATCCCAGAGCGGCAGCATCCGTCTAGAACAGAGACTGGTTTTTCTCCTCCGGGACAGGCTGGTGCCAGGCACAGCACTGTGGGTAAACCTCTCACCCCCCCACCTCCCCGTTCCCTCCAGCAAACAAACCACAAACAAACCCGCCGGGGCCCCAGGCACCAGCACAACCACCGGCCCCAGCCCCTCCGTCTGCCTCAGTCAGCTGCTGTTCTCTGTGACTTGGATTGTTTGGTGTGAATAAAAAAAACCAACCAAACAAAAAAAGCCCATATGTCTGACCAAGGTTTTACATTAAGGCCTTTTAGAGCGTAACACACATGGACCTACTACTTTAAATAACACAATAAATAAATAAATACTTCACATCACAAAACAATTTGTAACATTATTTCACTTCATTCATGTGTAGTTTGCTCCTCCCTGAAGTGTTGAGTTGTGCCGATGTTTTGTCAGTGTATACATTTGTATTTGTAAGATATTTGTATGAATAAATTAGACTCTAACACAAACCACACAAAACTACAAAACCATGCATTAAATCTTTCACAATAAACCTTTACATGGAATAATTAGACAAAGTAAATGCAGCTGTTGAAGGACAAAGAATATGATGTATGAGATACACAGCAAATATACCAGTAAAGTGTCTATATGTGTCCACTCTATGCGGTGTAAAACTAACACTTTTAATACCCTGATTTAACAACATAATTTAAACAAAAACACCACACACAGTGTTGTTTTAAATCAATGTGGTGTTAATACAACACCATCACTCTATTTAACACTGACTATTTAACACTGACACTGACTATTTAACACTATTTAACACTGACACTGACTATTTAACACTATTTAACACTGGCAATTCAACACTGACACTGACTATTTAACACTATTTAACACTGACTATTTAACACTGATACTGACTATTTAAAACTCCCATATTCTGGGACACACATAAGATGAGTAGTGGGTGGGGAAGAAGCCTGTTGTTTTAAGGTTCTTTGTGAAGACAGATGCTTTTTA
The DNA here is from genome assembly GCA_029822895.1 of Maxillicosta whitleyi. Classification (NCBI taxonomy): domain Eukaryota; kingdom Metazoa; phylum Chordata; class Actinopteri; order Perciformes; family Neosebastidae; genus Maxillicosta; species Maxillicosta whitleyi. The sequence goes on from JAPSES010133461.1 coordinate 8,334, forward strand.
AAGCTTCTGCACCCAGCCTTCACACTGCTCAATGTCCATAAATAGTCCCTCCTCCTAATCACTTGGTCCTACTTTCTCTCATTTCCTATCAGTGCTGTGATGCTGCTGATGCTGTGCACTAGTACACCACTGTTTTAGCAGTGAAACAGGTAGACTAGTGTCATCTGGGGGCAGTTTACATATACAGTATTTGACCAGGATTCATTTTACACTTGTTAGTGTAAATTTCCAGAGCAAGAACCAAGCATTAGAACCTGTGGCTGAGCAAAGACAAAGAAAGTAGCAGAAAAGTGAAAAAGTATTTTTGTTTTGCCCAAAAGTTCTCTGCTGATGCTGAACTAAAAAAGCATCTTGTTCAACAAGACGTGAGTAGGTGTCAAGTTTACACTCTGCTCTGCTGTAGACCCATAAAATACACAATAGTACCATAAACTTATGTGCCTTTAAACATGTGTGTGACTGATCTTGTCATTTAAAACTGGATAACACATCCTCAGTTGTATAAGAAATGTTTAGTCTGGATGGTTTCTCTGCACTATTTTAGGGTGGGTCTAGTTTGTGTCTTTATTGTATATTACAGAGGACAAATAAGGTGTAATTACACATTGCTGTTAAAAGGCCACCTACAGAGCTGCCAACACACAGTAAATATGTTTGATTTCTACTTAGTTTTGCTTACACTTATTTAAATGTACACATAAAAACTCCCAACGCTGCGTTGGACTTTCATTCCTGACTCAGCTGCTTCTTCGTGGTTTAAGGGAAGATGCTATATATCAGGGAGGCTATTTTTAAGTTGTTCATGGTTTGGTTTGTAACATAAAGCCCTACTCAGTCAAAGGAATGTTTTTTTTTTTTTTTTGGTTTGTTTTTTGTTTTGAAGTGTGTGAATTATGAAGTTACATGTCTCAACCTGGAGAAAAGAGTGAGAGATAATTAATAAAAATGCGTCTACAGTTGCTCAGCGCTGTTTCTTATACAGTAAAGCAGGAAAACACACCCAGGTTGGCACACACAGCAATGAAATTAAACATTACGTGCATATAGATGTAGTTGCCTGAGGAGAATCCGGGGCGGTGCTTCCTGGAGAACAAAGTATAGTAGCGCTCACCCGACTGATAATAGTTTTAATACTAAATTAATGGGTCTGAGTCACTGCCTTCCTGACACTTAAAGTGAGGAATAAATGATTAGACAGGTTCCTTTTCTGCACACACACTCTTTGTCTGTATTACACAGGTGGGCGTGCAGCCAGAAGCTTGGCGGCACCTGAGGAAGGGGGAAGGGGGGGGGCAGATTTTGGAAAGTAATGTTCACTTGGCTTGTTTAATGAAGGATTTAATACACAGCCCTGGGAATGCAGAACAAGCATGATTCATGCAGCAATTAAACCGTGTTCCAGCCTCTACTGGAAAATTAAGAAAAGAAAAAACAATCAAACACTGATAATTGTAATTCAGATGTGTCAGAGAAAAGTAAAACTTTGTGCAAAGTTAATTGTTAAGTGTGTATGTTGTGTGTTTACAGCAGATTTTATTGTGAGGTGGAGCATGGAAACAGGTCAGTAGTAAGTGCTGCGTGTTTGTTGTATCCTGTTGAATGGGAGTTACCACTGGAGAATCTGCCAAAAGGTTAGACAATCATATGATCATTGGAAATCTAATGAATGTACTTAATGTCATTCAGTTGGACGGGAAGAAAAGCAGACATTTTTGACGCTTTTGACACCATCTGTATTTGATATTTGGTGGGAATGCTAAACCTAAACCCTTTTCTCGAAACAGACACACGTCTATTTCCAGTGAGAAAATGCAAAGAGGCCGAATCAGACCTAACATAATGAGGGGAGTTTTTCATGCAACAGTAAGGCTCTTTTGAGAGAAAACATTATGATTGCATTAGATGAGCTGGCAGTCCACAGTCTGCACTCGCTCCTCTGTGGTTTATTTTGTTGCTTTGTGACCAGGTCTGTTTATGATCTAAATCTCGGCTTTGACTGCGGCACGGTCTAAACATAAAGGTTGTGCAAATCAAAACTGCATGGCGCTTATTCAGCCAGCTCACTGTGTATTGTTCCTGGCCAATTACACGAGCATCCTGTGTAGGACACAATGGAAGCAACACAAATAGAAACCTGATCGGCCTTCCAAGTAGTTGAGTGTCAGCAGGAGAGAATGAGAGATGGTGCGTTCATGTGCCCTTTTCAGCTCGACACCACGGTCCTGCAGGAGTTTTCAGAACGACAACGCCTCCATAGGGATAAAGAGGAGCCAAACACAGAAAGGAAAGGAATGCAGGACAGTCTTATCCACCAGCAATTACCTGCTATAGTGTCAGTTTTATGATGACTTGAGGCAAATGGGTGCATATCAGACACCACCCGGGAAGATTATTGATAATTGGGAAATATTTACGGTGCTCCAGTAATGGGTCAGCTTTATGTACCTAGCGATAAGACTTTATTGTTTTTATGGTAGGGAACTAAAGCAATTACCAGTTGGAGATCAAACAATGAGCAGGTCCCTCCCTGTGTGTGTGTGTGTGTGTGTGTGTGTGTGTGTGTGTGTGTGTGTGTGTGTGTGTGTGTGTGTGTGTGTGTGTGTGTGGCGTCAGCTCACCTGCCAAATACCATCTGTCTTTTCACATGTTTAAAACTTAATGGTTCGTGAAAACCAAACTTTATGGATTATGGACATAAATCAATAATGGTATTTGTCCCTAAAGGGCAGTTGAAATACAGTATGAAAAAAAGCAGATAGACACATTATATACTAAAAATAAATTAAAATGTGTGATTAAAAAAAGACATTTACCATCATGTAAAATCCAGAAAGACAGCTATGGACATTAAAATGCCAATGTTGTGTTTCAATTTATGTGGTTTTACATTAGCATAGAAAGATCCAGTGGGAGATAAAACCTGTGTAAGTAAATATAAAGAAAAATATATAATATTCTTTGTATTATTTTATTTATATATGACCAGGTTATGGCAGCAGTTTTTGGCAGATGACAACTTTTTACAATAGTAATGAATAATATTCAGTAATAATAGTAGCATAGGTGTTAACCTGGGTCATGACTTACTGTTGAGTAATATCCTCAGTATGATGAAGTTATTAATAAAGGTACTTTAACATTTGATTAGAGAGTTATTTCTGTTGAACACATAAGTAAAATATCACTAAAATGCAGGAAATCATCCATAGACTGTCAAGAAAAGCAAAAGAAAGTATTTTTCATTCATTTCACACTATGATCTTCAATTCACAAATAGACATACATAAATTAAATGTGTTTAACTATATATTAATGCCCAAGGGAAGGCCAATATTATTCACAAAATATGAAAAACCTAAGCTGTTGTGTACAGAAAGTCCCTAGTTTTCCATGTTTGATAAAACAAAAAGTAAGTTGTAAGACATTCTTGAATCAAAATAATGTTCAGTGGACTGGAGCTGAAAAGGAGGCAGTTCAGTAAGTGTTTGTCAGTTATGAGTTTGAGTTGGAGGCAGTTATAGGTTTGTCTTTGGGCTTTTACGCAGACAAACCACAGGGTATACAGCTCAGGGTACCTGCCCGCCTGCCAATGTGTGTTTCATTTGAGGCTTTATGTGTTTGCGAGGAGCAGCAGGAGCGGCCGTGTCACACTTGGCTCAGCTCAGCATGAGCCAAGGGCCACTCAGCTTTAAAGTGCTCTCCGACCGCACTAATGCACTCAATATATTTTTAGACAGGGCAGCTTTTTCAGAATGCTCCTCTGCAATGTATAACGAGGGCCCAGTCAGGCAAATATTTAGATTTGAGCCCACATGATACCCAATCGTTGCAAACATCCACTGTTTTAGCTATGGCCAGAGCCTGATAAACACTTGTCCAGTCAAAGGAAGTTTCCCCTCCATGTTAACCAGATAATACACAGTCATTTTAGAACCGCCGCAGGTTAACATAGAAGTGAACACAGCCACTGGGACGGCACCCATTGGTTTGCGGACTACAGTTATGAAGCATTGAGTTTGGCATTCCAGCCATCACCATCTTGTCATTTTAGAGCCAGAAGTAACCATATTTGGTCAAGAGGGTGGAGCTGTGAAAGGGAAAAGGGTATGACTCATGAAGCTAACAGCAACACAGGACGTACGGACACTGATTTAAAAAAGACCAGCAGAGCAAACCCCAAATGAAGTCAAATAGAACAGAATGATTCCCAGAAAACCTATGGAAGACTATGGAAGATGTAATTTCAGATTCTTGTTGACACATTTGATAACTGAAATGTGAAATTGGCATAATATATAAATGCACTAATTGGCAGGCACTGGGCCAAAACAATCTGACTCTAATCAAAATTCAAATGAATGCTAACACTTAAGTTATGCTAACCAGTTGTGTATTGCAATTAAACATTAATGTCCATGTCCATAACAAAATCCTTTGACATTCTGGTGTAATTTATAACCACAACTACAGTAAAGGTGTTGTATTATGTGCTTTAAAAAATGTCGTATTCAATAAACACAAACTCTGAAAGTCCAACACAGCAGACCTAAACTTATCTAATAGCCCTAGAATATTATTAGCAAACAATTATTTACAAAAGGACCACAAATAGATGTATTACAAGATTCAAAGAAATGACTCCCGGACAAAAAATATTTGCATTTACAGAGAGAAGTCTCCTTTTGGATGGACTGCCTTTCTTTACTTTAGGGTTGTGACTCAGAGTTCATGGTGTGGATTCGTTTGGTTTGACAACACTGTAAACAGCTTATCTTACTAAAGGAAATGAATTACTAGACCTTAGTCTGCAAAGAAACTTAGAGTCACTCATTTCTAATAATAAAAAAAACTCAAAAATTTCATGTTGCTGTAATAACTCCTTTGAATGGAATAAAGTTAGTTTTTGTGACAGTTGAAGTAATAGTTATTTGTTTGTCACTCATTTACTTTAAATTAACCAGTGGCTGCTGCAGCTTTTGTCCCTCAAATTCTATTCCAGTAAATCAAATAATGGGATATTAAAAACAAATTGAGACATACACCTCTATACAGCATTACCATTAAATTGTGAACTAATTCCATAAATCATTTTTATGATGTATTATTTCATTAAAAAAAAAAAAAATCCAAAACAGTTTGATTTCATATAACTACTTTTTCAAGACTCCTTTGTATTTCACGATTCTATTTCTGCAAAAAAACTGTATGATCATATTTGATTAAATGCGCTGCTAGGGCTAAGTTCTGCACTGATTAACAGTTTGGTTTGTTCCGATCACATCATGTCCATGTGCTTAGAAACCACGTTACAGAGACATTTTACACATTGTGTTCTGTTTTATGTGCAGGGGTTCACCGGGGGTTTGTGTTAATGTTTATTTAGGTTAAAGTGTCTGTTTTCAATGTTTATTGGTCTTTTCATTTATTTTCATGAATGTGACACAATTAGTCAAACCTGTAGAACAATGCTTTTCCTGTTACTGTCAAACTATTATTGGAAGGAAAGTTTTGCTAATTTCAAGTTTTAATCTAACCTGTCATGATTAAATCTAACCCCTTCCAATTATATATGTAACAAAAGTGCACAACCTCTATTAAAACTACTTCAATGGTCAAGAAGAATATGAGAAATGTCTCCCATGTTTATGTACAGGACTGTACTGAATATACGTTAGTGTTGAAATATAGTCTCAGTATCAGTACGAATAACTGAAATAATTAAGTTCAACACATTAAGTGGATTAAATACAGTTCTTTAGAGTAAAATAGAATAAATACAAAACATTAAGTTTGTTACATTTAATTTAAATATTATTTTGAGCTAAAATAATTTGAGTTTCCTCAAATGACATGACATTAAAGGTGAAACACGTTCATCTCATGTACATTAGAATAAAAACATCTGTTCCTCAGGTCATCCTGTGAACACGCTGCATTAAAAAAAGAAACATGAGAGCTGATCTAAGTCATGTTCAGATGTACCTGCCAGGCTGTCATTTTATTCATAACTCAATTCATATTTTAAAGACAAGCCAATTGAGTTGTACTTCAGTAGGAGTGTGTGCAGTTTAGACAGTTTTCAACCTAATTCACTGAACATTCTTTTTAATTAATTCCCCTTTGGAAGGACATATTTGTTGTGTGGCTTCAGCAGAAGAAGTGTCTTCAGTGAACAAGTGAACCTTGTTTCCAGCTATGGTTGTTTCCTTGCAGCTGACTTACAGCTTCTCATTTTACCAGCTGTGCCACTGCACAGTGACGATACCTGCACCCCCTGCACCACCCCCCCACACAAACACAGTGACTGGACCGAGGCAGGTGGGGGCCGCTCTGCAACAAAGACGGTGCAAATGTGTTAGTGAGTTCTCAGCTCCAGACAGGCCCACTCTGATGGGAAGTGTTGCCCCCTCCTCAGTAACCCTTGAGCCAGGAGTGGGGGGAGGAGGGGCAGGTGGGGCACGCCAAAGGCTCATGGTGTGATGGTTATCTCTGGGGTAGTGTTACAGTAAGCTGGAAGGGGCGTTGGGCATCGGGAGTTGCCCCTCTCGCCTTCTTGTCTGTTCACAGAAGGAACCAGTGTTCCTCTGAGGTCCCTGGTTTCTGTGAAGGCCCCCCCCCATCACACCCACCTCCCACCTCACCTCCACACAGTTATAGTTTGCTCCAGGGAAAGGAGGAATCTGCACCAACTGCTGTCTCCAATCCAGTCACCCCGCACTGCCTGTCTCACACACACACACACACACACACACACAGACACACACACACACGCACACACTCACACACACACACATGCACGCACGCACACCCAGACACACACACACACACACACACACGCACGCACACACACACGCACGCACACCCACACACACACACACGCACGCACACACACACACACACACACCCAAGCACACCCACACACACACACAC